>JANJGN010002391.1:55000-60000 GCA_026770705.1 Isurus oxyrinchus
AAAATATCGAGGCGGCAAGGAAAAAATGGCAACCGGGGGCGGGGCGGATTCACAGTCACCACGTGAGAGGGGCGGTGCCTGGAGGCCGGGCAGGCGGTTGGCCGAAGGCCCGATACTCCGGGTGCTGTCAGCATTTCGCTTGCCGAGCTGCTCAAAAGTCGAGGTGCAGAACGGCGAAATCATTAACCGGCAAGCGGATGCATGGCAGCGGGCAGGGAAGGGTCAAAACGGCCTGAAATACCGGAGCGGCGGGCCAAGATGGCTGCCGGGGGGCGTATTCAGCGGTCGCACGTGACGGGGCGGTGCCTGGAGGCCGAGCCGCGCAAGCGCGATTTAAAGCGAGCAAAGTCCGAGCAGGAGCGATATCGTTGGCCATTCAGCCGGTTCGAGCCTGGTGGCCGAGGCGGGGAGGGTGGAACCGGGGAAAGGCTGGGTGTTCGGTGTCCGCCCGGGTGGTCCGGAGTTTTATTCGGGTTAGGGTTAGCGGTTAGGCTTAGGGCTGGGGTTAGGGTTGGGGCGTTAGGGTTAGGGGAAGTGTCAGGGGTAGGGGTAGGGTTAGAGTTAGGGGCTTGGCTTGGTGTTCGTGTCGGGGAAGGGGACAAGGCTAGTTTATTGTTGGCTCGGGGTTCGGGTTAGGGTTAGCGGTTAGGCTTAGGGCTGGGGTTAGGTTTGCGGCCAATGGTTTACCGGTTAGCAGGCAGGGTAGCCGGCCATTATTCAGGGCTTTCGGCATGGTAGTAAAGGTGCGCTGAGCTGCAGAACACAGCCGCTGGTCCACGGGATATGTACGGCACAGGGGGAACCTGTGAACCAGTTAGCAGACAAGGCAGCCGACCGGTAATTATAGCCTCCCGCCGGGTAATAGAGGCGCAGTCAGCTGCAGAACACACCAGCAGGTCCAAGGACTAAGTACAGAATGAGGACACGGGCAGCCGGTCAGCAGGCAGGGCTGCCGGCCGGTAATTACAGCCTCCCGCCCGGTCATAGGGGTGCAGTTAGCTGCAGAACACACCAGCAGGTCCAAGGACTAAGTACAGAATGAGGACACGGGCAGCCGGTCAGCAGGCAGGGATGCCGGCCTGCCATAGGGGTGCAGTTAGCTGCAGAACACACCAGCAGGTCCAAGGACTAAGGACAGAATGGGGACACGGGCAGCCAGTTAGCAGGCAGGGCTGCCGGCCGGTAATTACAGCCTCCCGCCCGGTCATAGGGGTGCAGTTAGCTGCAGAACACACCAGCAGGTCCAAGGACTAAGGACAGAATGGGGGACACGGGCAGCTGGTTAGCAGGCAGGGCTGCCGGCCGGTAATTACAGCCTCCCGCCCGGTCATAGGGGTGCAGTTAGCTGCAGAACACACCAGCAGGTCCACGGACTAAGTACCGAATGGGGACACGGGCAGTCGGTTAGCAGGCAGGGCTGCCGGCCGGTAATTACAGCCTCCCGCCCGGTCATCGGGGTTCAGTTAGCTGCAGAACACACCAGCAGGTCCAGGGACTCAGCACGGAATGGGGACATGGGCAGCCGGTTAGCAGGCTGGGCTGCCGGCCGGTATTTACAGCCTCCCGCCCGGTCATAGGGGTGCAGTTAGCTGCAGAACACACCAGCAGGTCCAGGGACTCAGCACGGAATGGGGACATGGGCAGCCGGTTAGCAGGCTGGGCTGCCGGCCGGTATTTACAGCCTCCCGCCCGGCCATAGGGGTGCAGTTAGCTGCAGAACACACCAGCATGTCCAAGGACTAAGTACAGAATGAGGACACGGGCAGCCGGTCAGCAGGCAGGGCTGCCGGCCGGTAATTACAGCCTCCCGCCCGGTCATAGGGGTGCAGTTAGCTGCAGAACACACCAGCAGGTCCAGGGACTCAGTACGGAATGGGGACACGGGCAGCCGGTTAGCAGGCTGGGCTGCCGGCCGGTATTTACAGCCTCCCGCCCGGTCATAGGGGTGCAGTTAGCTGCAGAACACACCAGCAGGTCCACGGACTAAGTACCGAATGGGGACACGGGCAGCCGGTTAGCAGGCTGGGCTGCCGGCCGGTATTTATAGCCTCCCGCCCGGTCATAGGTGTGCAGTTAACTGCAGAACACACCAGCAGGTCCAGGGACTCAGTACCAAACGGGGAATCGGTTAAGCGGTTACCTGGCAGGGCAGCCGACCAGTAATCATAGCCTCCCGCCCGGTCGTAGGGGTGCAGTTAGCTGCAGAACACACCAGCAGGTCCAGGGAATGTGTGCAGGACGGGGAAATGCTTAACGGGTTAGCAGGCCGGGCAGCCGGCCGGTAGTTGGAGCCGCCCGCCCGGTCGTACGGGAGCCGTCATCAGCCGGCATCCCGAGCAGCTGAAAAGTCTAAGCGCAGAATGGGGACATGGTGAACCAGTCAGCCAGCGGGCAGGGAAGGGTCGAAACGGCCTAAAATACCGGGCCGGCGGGCCAAGATGGCTGCCGGGGGGCGTATTCAGGGCCCCCACGTGAGGGGCCGGGGCTGGGGGCCGAGCCGGGCAAGCGCGGTTGAGAAACAGCCGAGTCCGAGCAGGGGGAAATCATTAACCGGTGATCCGGTTCGACCCCCCCCCCGGTGGCCGAGGCGGGGAGGGTCGACCCGGGGAAAGGTTGGGTGTTCGGTGTCCCCTCAGGGCGGTCCCGAGCGCGTCCTAAAATAATCCGGGCTCCTGGGCCCTTTTTTGAAAAAGAACCGGTCGGGGAGCGGGTGCAATCCGGAAGGCCTGGCGGGGCTTCGGTGCCTCTTCCTCGGCATGACTACCGGAGGGTCGTCGGCCTGAATGACGGTTGCATTTGCTGGCTGTGGAGGTTGGCGGGCTATCTGCAGAATAGGAGGAGGTGGCAAATCGAGAATGGGTCGACTTCGCCAAGTGCCTTCTCGAGCCTCCAGGTCTGCAGGGACCGACCCAGGCTGCCGCCAAACCGACCGGGAGGCCCCGCCGTCGGCCATTTTTGGTCATTTTCGGCATTTTTCGCCTCTTTCGGCCGGTCAAGAATAGCGGCGGCCTGACACCCGGGCGTGCACGGGGAAGGCTCCCCCTCGCCGGGAGGACCGGAGTTTGCCCCGGAAACCTCCGGAAGCCGGCCGGGAAGGCGGCTTCGGCCCGATGCACCTCCGGCTGCGTCCGAAGGCCGGGGGAAGTGGCCCCTGGGCCCGTGTGAGGGAAATCCGTGCCAAGACGGAAGTCCATGAGGTCGGATCCGAAGCTTCTGCCGGGCCCCCGGTGGAGGCATTCCCGCTAGGCGGGGCGAATCGGCCCGGCCACGGGGCGGGTTGCAATTGTTGGAGGGGGGCTGCCGGAGCTAGATAATGATTTCCCCTCGGTTCTCCCGATGGGGAAACGGCGAAAGGAGGTGTCGCGGGCTTTCGAGGCCTCCTCGGCGGCTGGACTACCGACCGACATCTCGGCTGCATTTGCTGGCTGGGGGGGTTGGCGGGGTATCTGCAGAATGGTAGGAGGTGGCAAGTCGAGAATCGGTCGACAGCTCCGAGTGCCGTCTCGAGCCTCCAGGTCCGCAGGGACCGATCCAGGCTGCCGCCTAACCGACCAGGAGGCCCCGCCGTCGGCCATTTTTGTCCATTTTCGGCATTTTTTACCGTCTTTCGGTCGGTCACGGAAAGCGGCGACCGGAAGCCCGGGCGTGCCCGGGGACGGCTCCCACTGGCCCCGGGGACCGGATTTGCCCCGGTCGGAGCCCCGGAAACGCACCCGAAGCCGGCCGGAGAAGGCGGCTAAGGGCAATGCACCTCGGATTGAATTTGCGCACCGGGGAAAGTGGCCTCGGGGCCCGCGAGGTGTGACGGTGTGCCTTCGGTAAGCTTCTGGAGAAATGGGTAACCAATGCACCTCGGACTGAATGTGCAGGACGTGCAACGGGGCCTCCGGGTCCGCGAGATATCGCAGGTTGGCCTCGGTAAGCCTCTGGAGAAATGGCTAACCAATGGGACAGTGGCCCTGAGAAATCATTAACCATTTGGACTTCGTCTCTGGCAGAGAGGCAAGTGTGGTGCAGAAATCATTAACCATTTGGACTTAGTCTCTGGCAGCGAGGCAAGTGTGGTGCAGAAATCATTAACCATTTGGACTTAGTCTCTGGCAGCGAGGCAAGTGTGGCGGAGAAATCATTAACCATTTGGACTTAGTCTCTGGCAGCGAGGCAAGTGTGGCGCAGAAATCATTAACCGTTTGGACTTCGTCTCTGGCAGAGAGGCAAGTGTGGTGCAGAAATCATTAACCATTTGGACTTCGTCTCTGGCACAGAGGCAAGTGCAGTGGAGAAATCATTAACCATTTGGACTTAGTCTCTGGCAGCGAGGCAAGTGTGGCGGAGAAATCATTAACCGTTTGGACTTCGTCTCTGGCAGAGAGGCAAGTGTGGTGCAGAAATCATTAACCGTTTGGACTTAGTCTCTGGCAGCGAGGCAAGTGTGGCGGAGAAATCATTAACCGTTTGGACTTAGTCTCTGGCAGAGAGGCAAGTGTGGTGCAGAAATCATTAACCATTTGGACTTAGTCTCTGGCAGCGAGGCAAGTGTGGTGCAGAAATCATTAACCATTTGGACTTAGTCTCTGGCAGCGAGGCAAGTGTGGCGCAGAAATCATTAACCGTTTGGACTTCGTCTCTGGCAGAGAGGCAAGTGTGGTGCAGAAATCATTAACCATTTGGACTTCGTCTCTGGCACAGAGGCAAGTGCAGTGGAGAAATCATTAACCATTTGGACTTAGTTTCTGGCAGCGAGGCAAGTGTGGCGGAGAAATCATTAACCGTTTGGACTTCGTCTCTGGCAGCGAGGCAAGTGTGGTGCAGAAATCATTAACCATTTGGACTTAGTCTCTGGCAGCGAGGCAAGTGTGGCGGAGAAATCATTAACCGTTTGGACTTCGTCTCTGGCAGAGAGGCAAGTGTGGTGCAGAAATCATTAACCATTTGGACTTAGTCTCTGGCAGCGAGGCAAGTGTGGCGGAGAAATCATTAACCGTTTGGACTTAGTCTCT
>JANJGN010002392.1:0-60000 GCA_026770705.1 Isurus oxyrinchus
TGTAAATACTGACACACTCCCTGGGGACCCCCTGTAAATACTGAC
Organism: Isurus oxyrinchus; assembly: GCA_026770705.1. NCBI lineage: Eukaryota > Metazoa > Chordata > Chondrichthyes > Lamniformes > Lamnidae > Isurus > Isurus oxyrinchus. The sequence goes on from JANJGN010002392.1 coordinate 46, forward strand.
ACACTCTCCGGGAACCCCCTGTAAATACTGACACATTCCTCGGGGACACCCTGTAAATACTTACACACTCCCTGGAGACCCTCCTGTAAATACTGACACACTCCCCGGGGACCCCCCTGTAAATACTGACACACTCCCCAGGGAAACCCTGTAAATACTGACACACTCCCTGGGGAACCCCTGTAAATGCTGACACTCTCCCCGGGGAGACCCCACTTTAAATACTGACACACTCCCTGGTGACACCCGGTAAATACTGACACACGTCCCGGGGACCACCTGTAAATACTGACACATTCCCTGGAGTCCCGCTGTAAATACTGACACACTCCCCGGGGATCCGCCTGTAAATACTGACACACACCACGGGGACACCCTGTAAATACTGACACACTTCCCGGTGACACCGTGTAAATACTGACACATTCCCTGGGGGCCCCCCCTGTAAATACTGATACACTCCCCGGGGACCCCCTGTAAATACTGACACACTCACCGGGGAACCCCTGTAAATACTGACACACTCCCCGGGGACACCCTGTAAATACTGACACACTCCCCGGGGACCCCTCTGTAAATACTGACATACACGCCGGGGACGCCCCCGTAAATACTGACACACTCCATGGGGTCCCGCTGTAAATACTGACACACTCCCCAGGGACCCCCTGTAAATACTGACACATTCCCCGTGGACCCCCTGTAAATACTGACAGACTCCCTGGGCACGCACTGTAAATACTGACACACTCCCTGGGGACCCCCTGTAAATACTGATACACTCCCCGGGGACCCCCTGTAAATACTGACACACTCCCTGGGCACGCACTGTAAATACTGACACACTCCCTGGGGACCCCCTGTAAATACTGATACACTCCCCGGGGACCCCCTGTAAATACTGACACACTCCCCGGGCAGGCCCTGTAAATACTGACACACTCCCCGAGGACACCCTGTAAATACTGATACACTCCCCGGGACACCCTGTAAATACTGACACTCTCCCCGGGCAGGCCCTGTAAATACTGACACACTCCCCGAGGACACCCTGTAAATATTGATACACTCCCCGGGACACCCTGTAAATACTGACACACTCCCCGGGGACAACCTGTAAATACTGACACACTCCCCGGGGCCCCCCTGTAAATACTGACACACTCCCCGGGACACCCTGTAAATACTGACACACTCCCCGGAGATCCCTCTGTAAATACTGACATACACGCCGGGGACGCCCCCGTAAATACTGACACACTCCATGGGATCCCGCTGTAAATACTGACACAGTCCCCAGGGACCCCCTGTAAATACTGATACATTCCCCGGGGACCCCCTGTAAATACTGACACACTCCCCGGGCACGCACTGTAAATACTGACACACTCCCTGGGGACCCCCTGTAAATACTGATACACACCCCGGGGACCCCCTGTAAATACTGACACACTCCCCGACTGATACACACCCCGGAGATCCCTCTGTAAATACTGACATACACGCCGGGGACGCCCCCGTAAATACTGACACACTCCATGGGGTCCCGCTGTAAATACTGACACACTCCCCAGGGACCCCCTGTAAATACTGACACACTCCCCGGGCAGGCCCTGTAAATACTGACACACTCCCTGGAGTCCTGCTGTAAATACTGACACACTCCCCAGGGACACCCTGTAAATACTGATACACTCCCCAGGGACACCCTGTAAATACTGACACACTCCCCGGGAACTCCCCTTTAAATACTGACACACTCCCCGGGCACGCACTGTAAATACTGACACAGTCCCCGAGGATCTGCCTGTAAATACTGACACACTCCACGGGGACCCCCTGTAAATACTGACACACTCCCCGGGGACCCCTCCGTAAATACTGACACATTCCCCGGGGACCCCCTGTAAATACTGAAACACTCACCGGGGATCCCCCTGTAAACACTGGCACACTCCCCGGGGACCCCCTGTAAATACTGACACACTCCCCGGGGACCCCCTGTAAATACTGACACACTCCCAGGGGACCCCCTGTAAATACTGACACACTCCCCGGGGACCCGCCTGTAAATACTGACACACTCCCCGGGGCGCCCTGTAAATACTGACACACTCCCCGGAGATGCCCTGTAAATACTGACTCTCTCCCCGGGGACTCCCTGTAAATACTGACACACTCCGCAGGGAACCCCCTGTAAATACTGACACACTCCCCGGGAACCCCTGTAAATACTGACACACTCCCCGGGGCAACCTGTAAATACTGACACACTCCCCGGGGATTCCCTGTAAATACAGACACACCCCCTGGGGAAACCCTGTAAATACTGACACACTCCCCGGGGATTCCCTGTAAATACTGACACACTCCCCGGGGACACCGTGTAAATACTGACACACTCCCCGGGGACCCCCCCTGTAAATACTGACGCACTCCCCGGGGACCCCCTGTAAATACAGATACACTCCCCGGGACACCCTGTAAATACTGACACACTCCCCGGGGACCCACTTGTAAATGCTGACACACTCCCCAGGGATGCCCTGTAAATACTAACAAACTCCCCGGGGAAACCCTGTAAATACTGACACACTCCCCGGGGATTCCCTGTAAATACTGACACACTCCCCGGGGACACCGTGTAAATACTGACACACTCCCCCGAGACCACCCTGTAAATACTGACGCACTCCCCGGGGACCCCCTGTAAATACTGACACACTCCCCAGGACACCCTGTAAATACTGACTCACTCCCCGGGGATTCCCTGTAAATACTGACACACTCCCCGGGGACACCCTGTAAATACTGACACACTCCCCCGAGACCACCCTGTAAATACTGATGCACTCCCCGGGGACCCTCTGTAAATACTGACACACTCCCCGGGGACCCCCCTTTAAATATGACACACTCCCCGGAGACCCCACTGTAAATACTGACATACTACCTGGGGAACCCCCCGTAAATACTGACACACTATTTGGGGTCCCGCTGTAAATACTGACACACTCCCCAGGGACCCCCTGTAAATACTGATACACTCCCCGGGAACCCCCTGTAAATACTGACACACTCCCCAGGCACCCCCTGTAAATACTGATACACTCCCCGGGAACCCCCTGTAAATACTGACACACTCCCCGGGGAACCCCCTGTAAATACTGACACACTCCCCCGGCACGCCCTGTAAATACTGATACACTCACCGGGGACCCCCTGTAAATACTGATACACTCACCGGGGATCCCCTGTAAATACTGACACACTCCCCGAGACACCCTGTAAATACTGACACACTCCCCGGGGACACCCATGTAAATACTGACAATCTCCCCAGGGACCCCCCTGTAAATACTGACACACTCCCCGGGGACCCCCTATAAATACTGACACACTCCCCGGGGATCCCCTGTAAATACTGACACACTCCCCGGGGACCCCCTGTAAATACTGACACACTCACTGGGGTTTCCCCTGTAAATACTGACACACTCCCCGGTTTCACCCCTGTAAATACTGACACACTCCCTGGGGGCTCCCTGTAAATACAGACACACTCCCCGGGGATCCCCCCTGTAAATACTGACACACTCCACGGGGACCCCATGTAAATACTGACAGAATCCCCGGGGACCCCCCTGTAAATACTGACACACTCCCCGGGGAACCCATGTAAATACTGACACACTCCCCGGGGACCCCCCTGTAAATACTGACACTATCTCTGGGGACCCCCCTTTTAAATACTGACACACTCCCAGGGGACCCCCTGTAAATACTGACATACTCCCCGGGGACCCCCTGTAAATACTGACATACTCCCCGGGGACCCCCTGTAAATACTGACACACTCCCCGGGGACACCCGCTAAATAATGACACACTCCACGGGCACGCCCTGTAAATACTGACACACTCCCCAGGGACCCCCTGTAAATACTGATACACTCCCCGGGGACCCCCTGTAAATACTGATACACTCACCGGGGATCCCCTGTAAGTACTGACACACTCCCCGAGACAGCCTGTAAATACTGACACACTCCCCGGGGACACCCATGTAAATACTGACAATCTCCCCGGGGACCCCCCTGTAAATACTGACACACTCCCCGGGGACCCCCTATAAATACTGACACACTCCCCGGGGACCCCCTGTAAATACTGACACACTCCCCGGGGACCCCCTGTAAATACTGACACACTCCCTGGCATCCCGCTGTAAATACTGACACACTCCCCGGTGACCCCCCTTGTAAATACTGACACACTCCCCGGGGTCCCCCTGTAAATACTGACACACTCCCCGGGGACCCTCTGTAAATACTGACACACTCCCCGGGGACCCCCTGTAAATACTGACACACTCCCCGGGGACCCACTGTAAATACTGACACACTCCCCGGGGATCCCCTGTAAATACTGACCGACTCCCCGGGAACACCCGGTAAATACTTACACACTCCCCGGTGAGCCCCCTGTAAATACTGTCACACTCCCCGGGGACCCTCTGTAAATTTTGACACACTTCCCGGGGACCCTCTTTAAATACTGACACACACCCCGGGGACCCCCTGTAAATACTGACACACTCCCCGGGGACCCCCTTTAAATACTGACACACTCCCCGGGGATCCCCTGTAAATACTGACACACTCCCCGGGGACCCCCCTGTAAATACTGACACACTCCCCGGGGATCCCCTGTAAATACTGACACACTCCCCGGGGACACCCTGTGAATACTGACACACTCCCCGGGTATCCCCAGTAAATACTGACACACTCCCCGGGAACCCCCTGTAAATACTGACACACTCCCCGGGGACCCCCCTGTAAATACTGACACACTCCCCGGGGACCCCCTGTAAATACTGACTCACTCCCCGGTGACCCTCTCTAAATACTGACACACTCCCCAGGGACGCCCTTAAATACTGACACACTCCCCGGGGACCCCCTGTAAATACTTACACATTCCCCGGGGACGCCCTGTAAATACTTACACACACCCCGGGGATGCCCTGTAAATACTGACACACTCCCCGGAGACCCCCCTGCAAATGCTGACACACTCCCCGGAGACCCCCTTTAAATACTGACACACTCCCCGGTGTCCCCCTATTAATACTGACACACTCCCCCGGGGACCCACCTGTAAATACTGACACACTCCCCGGGGACTCCCCTGTAAATACTGACACACACCCCGGGGAACCCCCTGTAATTACTGACACACTCCCCGGAGACTCCCCTGTAAATACTGACACTCTCCCCGGGGACCCCCTGTAAATACTGACACAATCTCCGGGGAACCCCCTGTAAATACTGACACACTCCCCGGGTACCCACTGTAAATACTGACACATTCGCCGGGGACCCCCTGTAAATACTGACATACTCCCCGGGGAACCCCCTGTAAATACTGACACACTCCCCGGGGACTCCATGTAAATACTGACACACGCCCCGGATCCCCCCTGTAAATACTGACACACTCCCCGGGGACCCCTATAAATACTGACACACTCCCCGGGGAGCCCCTGTAAATACTGACACACTCCCCGGGGACACCCCTGCAAATACTGACACACTCCCCGGATCCCCCCTGTAAATAGTGACACACTCCCCGGGGACCCCCTGTAAATACTGACACACTCCCCGGAGACCCCACCGTAAATACTGACACACTCCCCGGGGACCCGCCTGTAAATACTGACACACTCCCCAGGGCGCCCTGTAAATACTGACACACTCCCCGGATGTGCCCTGTAAATACTGACTCTCTCCCCGGGGACTCCCTGTAAATACTGATACACTCCGCAGGGAACCCCCTGTAAATACTGACACACTCCCCGGGGACCCCCTGTAAATACTGACACACTCCCCGGGGCAACCTGTAAATACTGACACACTCCCCGGGGATTCCCTGTAAATACAGACACACCCCCCGGGGAAACCCTGTAAATACTAACACACTCCCCGGGGATTCCCTGTAAATACTGACACACTCCCTGGGGACACCGTGTAAATACTGACACACTCCCCGGGGACCCCCCTGTAAATACTGACGCACTCCCCGGGGACCCCCTGTAAATACAGATACACTCCCCGGGACACCCTGTAAATACTGACACACTCCCCGGGGACCCGCCTGTAAATACTTACAAACTCCCCGGGGAAACCCTGTAAATACTGACACACTCCCCGGGGATTCCCTATAAATACTGACACACTCCCCGGGGACACCGTGTAAATACTGACACACTCCCCGGGGACCCCACTGTAAATACAGACACACTCCCCAGAGACCACCCTGTAAATACTGATGCACTCCCCGGGGACCCCCTATAAATACTGACACACTCCCCGGGGAACCCCCTGTAAATACTGACACACTCCCCCGGCACGCCCTGTAAATACTGATACACTCACCGGGGACCCCCCTTTAAATATGACACACTCCCCGGAGACCCCACTGTAAATACTGACATACTACCTGGGGAACCCCCCGTAAATACTGACACACTATTTGGGGTCCCGCTGTAAATACTGACACACTCCCCAGGGACCCCCTGTAAATACTGATACACTCCCCGGGAACCCCCTGTAAATACTGACACACTCCCCAGGCACCCCCTGTAAATACTGATACACTCCCCGGGAACCCCCTGTAAATACTGACACACTCCCCGGGGAACCCCCTGTAAATACTGACACACTCCCCCGGCACGCCCTGTAAATACTGATACACTCACCGGGGACCCCCTGTAAATACTGATACACTCACCGGGGATCCCCTGTAAATACTGACACACTCCCCGAGACACCCTGTAAATACTGACACACTCCCCGGGGACACCCATGTAAATACTGACAATCTCCCCAGGGACCCCCCTGTAAATACTGACACACTCCCCGGGGACCCCCTATAAATACTGACACACTCCCCGGGGATCCCCTGTAAATACTGACACACTCCCCGGGGACCCCCTGTAAATACTGACACACTCACTGGGGTTTCCCCTGTAAATACTGACACACTCCCCGGTTTCACCCCTGTAAATACTGACACACTCCCTGGGGGCTCCCTGTAAATACAGACACACTCCCCGGGGATCCCCCCTGTAAATACTGACACACTCCACGGGGACCCCATGTAAATACTGACACAATCCCCGGGGACCCCCCTGTAAATACTGACACACTCCCCGGGGAACCCATGTAAATACTGACACACTCCCCGGGGACCCCCCTGTAAATACTGACACTATCTCTGGGGACCCCCCTTTTAAATACTGACACACTCCCAGGGGACCCCCTGTAAATACTGACATACTCCCCGGGGACCCCCTGTAAATACTGACACACTCCCCGGGGACACCCGCTAAATAATGACACACTCCACGGGCACGCCCTGTAAATACTGACACACTCCCCAGGGACCCCCTGTAAATACTGATACACTCCCCGGGGACCCCCTGTAAATACTGATACACTCACCGGGGATCCCCTGTAAGTTACTGACACACTCCCCGAGACACCCTGTAAATACTGACACACTCCCCGGGGACACCCATGTAAATACTGACAATCTCCCGGGGACCCCCCTGTAAATACTGACACACTCCCCGGGGACCCCCTATAAATACTGACACACTCCCCGGGGACCCCCTGTAAATACTGACACACTCCCCGGGGACCCCCTGTAAATACTGACACACTCCCTGGCATCCCGCTGTAAATACTGACACACTCCCCCGGTGACCCCCCTTGTAAATACTGACACACTCCCCGGGGTCCCCCTGTAAATACTGACACACTCCCCGGGGACCCTCTGTAAATACTGACACACTCCCCGGGGACCCCCTGTAAATACTGACACACTCCCCGGGGACCCACTGTAAATACTGACACACTCCCCGGGGATCCCCTGTAAATACTGACCGACTCCCCGGGAACACCCGGTTAAATACTTACACACTCCCCGGTGAGCCCCCTGTAAATACTGTCACACTCCCCGGGGACCCTCTGTAAATTTTGACACACTTCCCGGGGGACCCTCTTTAAATACTGACACACACCCCGGGGACCCCCTGTAAATACTGACACACTCCCCGGGGACCCCCTTTAAATACTGACACACTCCCCGGGGATCCCCTGTAAATACTGACACACTCCCCGGGGACCCCCCTGTAAATACTGACACACTCCCCGGGGATCCCCTGTAAATACTGACACACTCCCCGGGGACACCCTGTGAATACTGACACACTCCCCCGGGTACCCGGGTATCCCCAGTAAATACTGACACACTCCCCGGGAACCCCCTGTAAATACTGACACACTCCCCGGGGACCCCCCTGTAAATACTGACACACTCCCCGGGGACCCCCTGTAAATACTGACTCACTCCCCGGTGACCCTCTCTAAATACTGACACACTCCCCGGGGACGCCCTTAAATACTGACACACTCCCCGGGGACCCCCTGTAAATACTTACACATTCCCCGGGGACGCCCTGTAAATACTTACACACACCCCGGGGATGCCCTGTAAATACTGACACACTCCCCGGAGACCCCCCTGCAAATGCTGACACACTCCCCGGAGACCCCCTTTAAATACTGACACACTCCCCGGTGTCCCCCTATTAATACTGACACACTCCCCCGGGGACCCACCTGTAAATACTGACACACTCCCCGGGGACTCCCCTGTAAATACTGACACACACCCCGGGGAACCCCCTGTAATTACTGACACACTCCCCGGAGACTCCCCTGTAAATACTGACACTCTCCCCGGGGACCCCCTGTAAATACTGACACAATCTCCGGGGAACCCCCTGTAAATACTGACACACTCCCCGGGAACCCACTGTAAATACTGACACATTCGCCGGGGACCCCCTGTAAATACTGACATACTCCCCGGGGAACCCCTGTAAATACTGACACACTCCCCGGGGACTCCATGTAAATACTGACACACGCCCCGGATCCCCCCTGTAAATACTGACACACTCCCCGGGGACCCCTATAAATACTGACACACTCCCCGGGGAGCCCCTGTAAATACTGACACACTCCCCGGGGACACCCCTGCAAATACTGACACACTCCCCGGGGATCCCCTGTAAATACTGACACACTCCCCGGGGACCCCCTGTAAATACTGACACACTCACTGGGGTTTCCCCTGTAAATACTGACACACTCCCCGGTTTCACCCCTGTAAATACTGACACACTCCCTGGGGGCTCCCTGTAAATACAGACACACTCCCCGGGGATCCCCCCTGTAAATACTGACACACTCCACGGGGACCCCATGTAAATACTGACACAATCCCCGGGGACCCCCCTGTAAATACTGACACACTCCCCGGGGAACCCATGTAAATACTGACACACTCCCCGGGGACCCCCCTGTAAATACTGACACTATCTCTGGGGACCCCCCTTTTAAATACTGACACACTCCCAGGGGACCCCCTGTAAATACTGACATACTCCCCGGGGACCCCCTGTAAATACTGACATACTCCCCGGGGACCCCCTGTAAATACTGACACACTCCCCGGGGACACCCGCTAAATAATGACACACTCCACGGGCACGCCCTGTAAATACTGACACACTCCCCAGGGACCCCCTGTAAATACTGATACACTCCCCGGGGACCCCCTGTAAATACTGATACACTCACCGGGGATCCCCTGTAAGTACTGACACACTCCCCGAGACACCCTGTAAATACTGACACACTCCCCGGGGACACCCATGTAAATACTGACAATCTCCCCGGGGACCCCCCTGTAAATACTGACACACTCCCCGGGGACCCCCTATAAATACTGACACACTCCCCGGGGACCCCCTGTAAATACTGACACACTCCCCGGGGACCCCCTGTAAATACTGACACACTCCCTGGCATCCCGCTGTAAATACTGACACACTCCCCGGTGACCCCCCTTGTAAATACTGACACACTCCCCGGGGTCCCCCTGTAAATACTGACACACTCCCCGGGGACCCTCTGTAAATACTGACACACTCCCCGGGGACCCCCTGTAAATACTGACACACTCCCCGGGGACCCACTGTAAATACTGACACACTCCCCGGGGATCCCCTGTAAATACTGACCGACTCCCCGGGAACACCCGGTAAATACTTACACACTCCCCGGTGAGCCCCCTGTAAATACTGTCACACTCCCCGGGGACCCTCTGTAAATTTTGACACACTTCCCGGGGACCCTCTTTAAATACTGACACACACCCCGGGGACCCCCTGTAAATACTGACACACTCCCCGGGGACCCCCTTTAAATACTGACACACTCCCCGGGGATCCCCTGTAAATACTGACACACTCCCCGGGGACCCCCCTGTAAATACTGACACACTCCCCGGGGATCCCCTGTAAATACTGACACACTCCCCGGGGACACCCTGTGAATACTGACACACTCCCCGGGTATCCCCAGTAAATACTGACACACTCCCCGGGAACCCCCTATAAATACTGACACACTCCCCGGGGACCCCCCTGTAAATACTGACACACTCCCCGGGGACCCCCTGTAAATACTGACTCACTCCCCGGTGACCCTCTCTAAATACTGACACACTCCCCGGGGACGCCCTTAAATACTGACACACTCCCCGGGGACCCCCTGTAAATACTTACACATTCCCCGGGGACGCCCTGTAAATACTTACACACACCCCGGGGATGCCCTGTAAATACTGACACACTCCCCGGAGACCCCCCTGCAAATGCTGACACACTCCCCGGAGACCCCCTTTAAATACTGACACACTCCCCGGTGTCCCCCTATTAATACTGACACACTCCCCCGGGGACCCACCTGTAAATACTGACACACTCCCCGGGGACTCCCCTGTAAATACTGACACACACCCCGGGGAACCCCCTGTAATTACTGACACACTCCCCGGAGACTCCCCTGTAAATACTGACACTCTCCCCGGGGACCCCCTGTAAATACTGACACAATCTCCGGGGAACCCCCTGTAAATACTGACACACTCCCCGGGTACCCACTGTAAATACTGACACATTCGCCGGGGACCCCCTGTAAATACTGACATACTCCCCGGGGAACCCCCTGTAAATACTGACACACTCCCCGGGGACTCCATGTAAATACTGACACACGCCCCGGATCCCCCCTGTAAATACTGACACACTCCCCGGGGACCCCTATAAATACTGACACACTCCCCGGGGAGCCCCTGTAAATACTGACACACTCCCCGGGGACACCCCTGCAAATACTGACACACTCCCCGGATCCCCCCTGTAAATAGTGACACACTCCCCGGGGACCCCCTGTAAATACTGACACACTCCCCGGAGACCCCACCGTAAATACTGACACACTCCCCGGGGACCCGCCTGTAAATACTGACACACTCCCCAGGGCGCCCTGTAAATACTGACACACTCCCCGGATGTGCCCTGTAAATACTGACTCTCTCCCCGGGGACTCCCTGTAAATACTGACACACTCCGCAGGGAACCCCCTGTAAATACTGACACACTCCCCGGGGACCCCCTGTAAATACTGACACACTCCCCGGGGCAACCTGTAAATACTGACACACTCCCCGGGGATTCCCTGTAAATACAGACACACCCCCCGGGGAAACCCTGTAAATACTAACACACTCCCCGGGGATTCCCTGTAAATACTGACACACTCCCTGGGGACACCGTGTAAATACTGACACACTCCCCGGGGACCCCCCTGTAAATACTGACGCACTCCCCGGGGACCCCCTGTAAATACAGATACACTCCCCGGGACACCCTGTAAATACTGACACACTCCCCGGGGACCCGCCTGTAAATACTTACAAACTCCCCGGGGAAACCCTGTAAATACTGACACACTCCCCGGGGATTCCCTATAAATACTGACACACTCCCCGGGGACACCGTGTAAATACTGACACACTCCCCGGGGACCCCACTGTAAATACAGACACACTCCCCAGAGACCACCCTGTAAATACTGATGCACTCCCCGGGGACCCCCTGTAAATACTGACACACTCCCCGGGGACCCCCCTTTAAATATGACACACTCCCCGGAGACCCCTCTGTAAATACTGACATACTGCCCGGGGAACCCCCCGTAAATACTGACACACTATTTGGGGTCCCGCTGTAAATACTGACACACTCCCCGGGGACACCCGCTAAATACTGACACACTCCACGGGCACACCCTGTAAATACTGACACACTCCCCAGGGACCCCCTGTAAATACTGATACACTCCCCGGGAACCCCCTGTAAATACTGACACACTCCCCGGGCAGGCCCTGTAAATACTGACACACTCCCTGGAGTCCCGCTGTAACTACTGACACATTCCACGGGGACCCCCCTGTAAATACTGATACACTCCCGGGGGACCCCCTGTAAATTCTGACACACTCACCGGGGACCCCCTGTAAATACTGAGACAGTCCCCGGGGACACCCTGTAAATACTGATACACTCCCTGGGACACCCTGTAAATACTGACACACTCCCCGGGGACACCCTGTAAATACTGATACACTCCCTGGGACACCCTGTAAATACTGACACACTCCCCGGGGACCCCCATGTAAATACTGACACTCTCCCCGGGGATCCCCCTGTAAATACTGACACACTCCCCGGGGACCCCCTGTAAATACTGACACACTCCCGGGGACTCCCCTGTAAATACTGACACCCTCTCCGGGGACACACCTGTAAATACTGACACACTCCCCGGGAAAACCCTGTAAATACTGAGACCGTCCCCGGGGATCCCCTGTAAATACTGACACACTCTCCGGGGACCCCCCTGTAAATACTGACACACCCCCCGTGGACTCCCTGTAAATACTGACACACTCCCCGGGGACCCCCCTGTAAATACTGACACACCCCCCGTGGACTCCCTGTAAATACTGACAAACTCCCCGGGGTCACCCCTGTAAATACTGACACACTCCCCTGGGGCTCCCTGTAAATACAGACACACTCACTGGGGTTTCCCCTGTAAATACTGACAAACTCCCCGGGGTCACCCCTGTAAATACTGACACACTCCCCGGGGGCTCCCTGTAAATACAGACACACTCCCCGGAGATGCCCTGTAAATACTGACTCTCTCCCCGGGGACTCCCTGTAAATACTGACACACTCCGCAGGGAACCCCCTGTAAATACTGACACACTCCCCGGGGACCCCCTGTAAATACTGACACACTCCCCGGGGCAACCTGTAAATACTGACACACTCCCCGGGGATTCCCTGTAAATACAGACACACCCCCCGGGGAAACCCTGTAAATACTGACACACTCCCCGGGGATTCCCTGTAAATACTGACACACTCCCTGGGGACACCGTGTAAATACTGACACACTCCCCGGGGACCCCCCTGTAAATACTGACGCACTCCCCGGGGACCCCCTGTAAATACAGATACACTCCCCGGGACACCCTGTAAATACTGACACACTCCCCGGGGACCCGCCTGTAAATACTTACAAACTCCCCGGGGAAACCCTGTAAATACTGACACACTCCCCGGGGATTCCCTATAAATACTGACACACTCCCCGGGGACACCGTGTAAATACTGACACACTCCCCGGGGACCCCACTGTAAATACAGACACACTCCCCAGAGACCACCCTGTAAATACTGATGCACTCCCCGGGGACCCCCTGTAAATACTGACACACTCCCCGGGGACCCCCCTTTAAATATGACACACTCCCCGGAGACCCCTCTGTAAATACTGACATACTGCCCGGGGAACCCCCCGTAAATACTGACACACTATTTGGGGTCCCGCTGTAAATACTGACACACTCCCCGGGGACACCCGCTAAATACTGACACACTCCACGGGCACGCCCTGTAAATACTGACACACTCCCCAGGGACCCCCTGTAAATACTGATACACTCCCCGGGAACCCCCTGTAAATACTGACACACTCCCCGGGCAGGCCCTGTAAATACTGACACACTCCCTGGAGTCCCGCTGTAACTACTGACACATTCCACGGGGACCCCCCTGTAAATACTGATACACTCCCGGGGGACCCCCTGTAAATACTGACACACTCACCGGGGACCCCCTGTAAATACTGAGACAGTCCCCGGGGACACCCTGTAAATACTGATACACTCCCTGGGACACCCTGTAAATACTGACACACTCCCCGGGGACACCCTGTAAATACTGATACACTCCCTGGGACACCCTGTAAATACTGACACACTCCCCGGGGACCCCCATGTAAATACTGACACTCTCCCCGGGGATCCCCCTGTAAATACTGACACACTCCCCGGGGACCCCCTGTAAATACTGACACACTCCCGGGGACTCCCCTGTAAATACTGACACCCTCTCCGGGGACACACCTGTAAATACTGACACACTCCCCGGGAAAACCCTGTAAATACTGAGACCGTCCCCGGGGATCCCCTGTAAATACTGACACACTCTCCGGGGACCCCCCTGTAAATACTGACACACCCCCCGTGGACTCCCTGTAAATACTGACACACTCCCCGGGGACCCCCCTGTAAATACTGACACACCCCCCGTGGACTCCCTGTAAATACTGACAAACTCCCCGGGGTCACCCCTGTAAATACTGACACACTCCCCTGGGGCTCCCTGTAAATACAGACACACTCACTGGGGTTTCCCCTGTAAATACTGACAAACTCCCCGGGGTCACCCCTGTAAATACTGACACACTCCCCGGGGGCTCCCTGTAAATACAGACACACTCCCCGGGGATCCCCCCTGCAAATACTGACACACTCCCCGGGGAACCCATGTAAATACTGACACACTCCCCGGGGCCCCCCCTGTAAATACTGACACTCTCCCTGGGGACCCCACTTTTAAATACTGACACACTCCCAGGGGACCCCCTGTAAATACTGACATACTCCCCGGGGACCCCCTGTAAATACTGACACACTCCCCGGGGACCCCCCTTTAAATATGACACACTAACCGGAGACCCCTCTGTAAATACTGACACACTCCCCGGGTATTCCCTGTAAATACTGACACACTCCCCGGGGACCTCCCTGTAAATACTGACACACTTCCCGGGACCCCCTGTAAATACTGACACACTCCCCGGGGACGCCCTTAAATACTGACACACTCCCCGGGGACCCCCTGTAAATACTTACACACTCCCCGGGGACGCCCTGTAAATACTGACACACTCCCCGGAGACACCCCTGTAAATACTGACACACTCCCCGGAGACCCCCTGTAAATACTGACACACTCCGCGGAGACCACCTATAAATACTGACACACTACTCGGTGTCCCCCTATTAATACTGACACAGTCCCCCGGGGACCCACCTGTAAATACTGACACTCCCCGGGGACCCCCTGTAAATACTGACACACTCCCCGTGTACCCCCCTGTAAATACTGACACACACCCCGGGGAACCCCCTGTAATTACTGACACACTCCCTGGGGATCCCCTCTAAATACTGACACAATCCCCGGGTACCCCCTGTAAATACTGACACTCTCCCCGGGGACCCCCTGTAAATACTGACACAATCTCCAGGGAACACACTGTAAATACTGACACCCACCCCGGGGACTCCCTGTAAATACTGGCACACTCCCCGGGGAACCCCCTGTAAATACTGCCACAAACCCCGGGTACCCCCTGTAAATACTGACACATTCCCCAGGGACCCCCTGTAAATACTGACATACTCCCCGGGGAATCCCCTGTAAATACTGACACACTCCCCGGGGACTCCATGTAAATACTGACACACTCCCCGGGGACCCGCCTGTAAATACTGACACACTCCCCGGGGACGCCCTGTAAATACTGACACACTCCCCGGGGATGCCCTGTAAATACTGCATCTCTCCCCGGGGACTCCCTGTAAATACAGACACACTCCACAGGGAACCCACTGTAAATACTGACACACTCCCCGGGGACCCCCTCCAAATACTGACAAACTCCCCGGGGCACCCTGTAAATACTGACACACTCCCCGGGGAACCCCCTGTAAATACTGACACACTCCCCGGGGATTCCCTGTAAATACTGACACACCCCCCCGGGGAAACCCTGTAAATACTGACACACTTCCCGGGGATTCCCTGTAAATACTGACACACTCCCTGGGGACACCCTGTGAATACTGACACATCTCCGGGGACCCTCTGTAAATACTGACACACTCCCTGGGGACCCCCTGTAAATACTGACACACTCCCTGGGGACCCACTTGTAAATGCTGACACACTCCCCAGGGATGACCTGTAAATACTGACACGCTCCCCGGGGAAAACCTGTAAATACTGACACACTCCCCGGGGACACCGTGTAAATACTGACACACTCCCCGGGACCCCCCTGTAAATACCGACACACTCCCCATAGACCACCCTGTAAATACTGACACACTCCCCGGGGACCCCCTGTAAATACTGATACACTCCCCGGGACACCCTGTAAATACTGACACACTCCCCGGGGACCCCCTTGTAAATACTGACACACTCCCCGGTGACTCCCTGCAAATACTGACAATCTCCCAGGGGACCTCCCTGTAAATATTGACACACTTCCCGGGGACTCCCTGTAAATACTGTCTCACTCCCTGGAGACTCCCCTGTATATACTGACACACTCCCCGGGAACCCCCTGTGAATACTGACACACTCCCCGGGGACCCTCTGTAAATACTGACACACTCCCTGGGGACCCCCTGTAAATGCTGACACACACCCCGGGGACCTCCTGTAAATTCTGACACACTCCCCGGGGACCTTCTGTAAATACTGACACACTGCCCGGGGACCCCTGTAAATACTGACACACTCCCCGGGGACCCCCTGTAAATACTGACACACTCCCCGGGGACCCCCTTGTAAATATTGACACACTCCCCGGTGACTCCCTGTAAATACTGACAATCTCCCAGGGGACCCCCTGTAAATATTGACACACTTCCCGGGGACTCCCTGTAAATACTCTCTCACTCCCTGGAGACTCCCCTGTATATACTGACACACTCCCCGGGAACCCCCTGTGAATACAGACACACTCCCCGGGGAGCCCCTGTGAATACTGACACACTCCCCGGGGACCCTCTGTAAATACTGACACACTCCCTGGGGACCCCCTGTAAATGCTGACACACACCCCGGGGACCTCCTGTAAATTCTGACACACTCCCCGGGGACCTTCTGTAAATACTGACACACTGCCCGGGGACCCCTGTAAATACTGACACACACCCCGAGGACCCCCTGTAAATACCGACACACTCCACGGGGACCCCCCTGTATATACTGACACACTCCCCAGGTCCCCCTGTAAATACTGACACACTCCCTGGGGACCCCCTGTAAATACTGACACACTCCCTGGGGACTCCCTGTAAATACTGACACACTCCCCGGGGACCCCCCTGTAAATACTGACACACTCTCCGGGGATCCCCTGTAAATACTGACACACTGCCCGGGAACACATGGTAAATACTGACACACTCCCCAGGGACACCCTGTAAATACTGACACCCTCCCTGGGGATTCCCTGTACATACTGACACACTCCCCGGTAACCCCCTGTAAATACTGACACACTTCCCAGGAGACGCCCTGTAAATACTGACACACTCCCCGGGGACCCCCTGTAAATACTGACACACTCTCAGGGGACCCCTGTAAATACTGACACACTCCCCGGGGACGCCCCTGTAAATACTGACACACTACCCGGGGACCCCCTGTAAATACTGACACACTCCCCGGGGACCCCCTGTAAATACTGACACACTCCCCGGGCACGCCCTGTAAATACTGACACACTCCCCGGGGACACCCCTGTAAATACTGACACCCTCCCCGGGGACCCCCTGTAAATACTGACACACTCCCCGGGGACCCTCTGTAAATACTGACACACTCCCCGGGGACCCCCTGTAAATACTGACACACTCCCCGGGGACCCCCCTGTAAATACTGACACACTCCCCGGGGACCCCCTGTAAATACTGACACACTCCCCGGGGACCCCCTGTAAATACTGACACACTCCCCGGGGACCCCCTGTAAATACTGACACACTCCCCGGGCACGCCCTGTAAATACTGACACACTCCCCAGGGACACCCCTGTAAATACTGACACCCTCCCCGGGGACCCCCTGTAAATACTGACACACTCCCCGGGGACACCCTCTAAATACTGACACACTCCCCGGGGACCCCCTGTAAATACTGACACACTCCCCGGGGACCCCCTGTAAATACTGACACACTCCCCGGGCACGCCCTGTAAATACTGACACACTCCCCGGGGACACCCCTGTAAATACTGACACCCTCCCCGGGGGCCCCCCTGTAAATACTGACACACTCCCCGGGGACCCCCTGTAAATACTGACACACTCCCCGGGGACCCCCTGTAAATACTGACACACTCCCCGGGACCCCCGTGTAAATACTGGCACACTCCCCGGGGCCCCCTTTAAATACTGACACACTCCCCGGGGACCCCCCTGTAAATACTGACACACTCCCCGGGGACATCCTGTAAATACTGACACACTCCCCGGGGACCTCCTGTAAATACAGACACACTTCCCGGGGAACCCCCTGTAAATACTGACACACTCCCCGGGGACCTCCTGTAAATACTGATACACTCCCCGGGGATGCCCTGTAAATACTGACACACTCCCCGGGGACCCCCTGTAAATACAGAAACACTCCCCGGGGACCCCCCTGTAAATACTGACACACTCCCCGGGGCGCCCTGTAAATACTGACACACTCCCCGGGGACCCCCTGTAAATACTGACACACTCCACAGGGAACCCACTGTAAATACTGACACACTCCCCGGGGACCCCCTCTAAATACTGACACACTCCCCGGGGCACCCTGTAAATACTGACACACTCCCCGGGGATTCCCTGTAAATACTGACACACTCCCCGGGGACACCCTGTGAATACTGACACATCTCCGGGGACCCTCTGTAAATACTGACACACTCCCCGGGGACCCCCTGTAAATACTGATACACTCCCCGGGACACCCTGTAAATACCGACACACTCCCCGGGGACCCCCCTGTATATACTGACACACTCCCCAGTTCCCCCTGTAAATACTGATACACTCCCCGGGACACCCGGTAAATACTGACACACTCCCCGGGGACCCCCTTGTAAATACTGACACACTCCCCGGGGACTCCCTGTAAATACTGACACATTCCCCGGGGACCCCCTGTAAATACTGACACACTCCCCGGGGATCCCCTGTAAATACTGACACATTCCCCGGGGAACCCCCTTTAAATACTGACACATTCCCCGGGGGCTCCCCTGTAAATACTGACAATCTCCCAGGGGACCCCCTGTAAATATTGACACACTTCCCGGGGAACCCCTGTAAATACTGACAAACTCCCCGGGGACTCCCTGTAAATACTGTCTCACTCCCTGGAGACTCCCCTGTGAATACTGACACACTCCCCGGGAACCCTCTGTAAATATTGACACACTCCCTGGGGACCCCCTGTAAATACTGACACAGACCCCGGGGACCCCCTGTAAATACTGACACACACCCCGAGGACCACCTGTAAATACCGACACACTCCCCGGGCACCCCCTGTAAATACTGACACACTCCCCGGGGACCACCTGTAAATACCGACACACTCCCCGGGGACCCCCTGTATATACTGACACACTCCCCAGGTCCCCCTGTAAATACTGACACACTCCCCGGGGACCCACTGTAAATACTGACACACTCCCTGGGGACTCCCTGTAAATACTGACACACTCCCCGGGGACCCTCTGTAAATACTGACACACTGCCCGGGAACACATGGTAAATACTGACACACTCCCCGGGGACCCACTGTAAATACTGACACACTCCCTGGGGATTCCCTGTACATACTGACACACTCCCCGGTAACCCCCTGTAAATACTGACACACTCCCCGGGGACCCCCTGTAAATACTGACACACTTCCCAGGAGACGCCGTGTAAATACTGACACCCTCCCTGGGGACCCCCTGTAAATACTGACGCATTCCCTGGGGACCCCCTGTAAATACTGACACACTTCCTGGGGACCCCCTGTCAATACTGACACACTCCCTGGAGACCCCCCTGTAAATACTGACATACTCCCCGGGGACCCCCGTGTAAATACTGACACAGTCCCCGGGGACCCCCTGTAAATACTGACACACTCCCCGGGGACTCCCGGTAACTACTGACACACTCCCCGGGGACCCCCTGTAAATACTGACACACTCCCCGGTGATCCCATGTAAATACTGACACACTCCCCGAGGACCCCCTGTAAATACTGACACACTCCCCGGGGACCCCCTGTAAATACTGACACACTCCCCGGTGATCCCATGTAAATACTGACACACTCCCCGGGGACCGCCTGTAAAAACGGACACACTCCCCTGGGACACCGCCGTAAATACTGACACACTCCCCGGGAATCCCCGTGAAAATACTGACACACTCCCCGGGAATCCCCCTGAAAATACTGACACACTCCCCGGGAATCCCCCTGCAAATACTGACACACTCCCCGGGGACCCCCCTGTAAATATTGACACACTCCCCGGGGACAACCCTGTAAATACTGACACACTCCCCGGGGAACCCATGTAAATACTGACACACTCCCCGGGAACCCCCCTGTAAATACTGACACACTCCCCGGGGACCCCCCTGTAAATACTGACACTCTCCCTGGGGACCCCCTGTAAATACTGACACACTCCCCGGGGACACCCTGTAAATACTGACACACTCTCCGGGGATCCCCTGTAAATACTGACACACTCCCCGGGGACTCCCCTGTTAATACTGACACGCTCCCCGGGGACCCCTCTGTAAATACTGACACACTCCCAGGGGACCCCCTGTAAATACTGACACACTCTCCGGGGATCCCCTGTAAAGACTGACACACTCCCAGGGGACACCCTGTAAATACTGACACACTCCCCGGGGACACCCTGTAAATACTGACACACTCCCCGGGGACCACCTGTAAATACTGACACACTCTCCGGGGATCCCCTGTAAATACTGACACACTCTCCGGGGATCCCCTGTAAATACTGACAAGCTCCCCGGGGACCCCCCTGTAAATACTGGCACACTCCCAGGGGACACCCTGTAAATACTGACACACTCCACGGGGACCCCCTGTAAATACTGACATACTCCCCGGGGACCCCCTGTAATTACTGACACACTCCCCGGGGACCCCCCCTTTAAATATGACACACTCCCCGGAGACCCCTCTGTAAATACTGACATACTCCCTGGGGAACCCCCCGTAAATACTGACACACTATTTGGCGTCCCAGTGTAAATACTGACACACTCCCCGGGGACACCCGCTAAATACTGACACACTCCACGGGCACGCCCTGTAAATACTGACACACTCCCCAGGGACCCCCTGTAAATACTGATACACTCCCCGGGAACCCCCTGTAAATACTGACAAACTCCCCGGGCACGCCCTGTAAATACTGATACACTCCCCGGGGACCCCCTGTAAATACTGACACACTCACCGGGGATCCCCTGTAAATGCTGACACACTCCCCGGGGATCCCCCTGTAAATACTGACACACACCCCGGGGACCCCCTGTAAATACTAACACACTTCCCGGGGATCCCCTGTAAATACTGACACACTCCCCGGGAACCCCCTGTAAATACTGACACCCTCCCCGGGGACCCCCCTGTAAATACTGACACACTCCCCGGGGACGCCCTGTAAATACTGACACACTCCCCAGGGCCCCCTTTAAATACTGTCACACTCCCTGGGGACCACCCTGTAAATACTGACACACTCCCCGGGGACCCCCCTGTAAATACTGACACACTCCCCGGGGACCTCCTGTAAATACTGACACACTCCCCGGGGACCTCCTGTAAATACAGACACACTTCCCGGGGAACCCCCTGTAAAAACTGAAACACGCCCCGGGGACCCCCCTGTAAATACTGACACACTCCTCGGGGACCCCCTGTAAATACTGTCACGCTCCCCGGGGACCCCCCAGTAAATACTGACACACTCCCCGGGGACGCCCTGTAAATACTGACACACTCCCCGGGGACACCCTGTAAATACTGACACACTCCCCGGGGACCACCTGTAAATACTGACACACTCTCCGGGGATCCCCTGTAAATACTGACACACTCTCCGGGGATCCCCTGTAAATACTGACAAGCTCCCCGGGGACCCCCCTGTAAATACTGGCACACTCCCAGGGGACACCCTGTAAATACTGACACACTCCACGGGGACCCCCTGTAAATACTGACATACTCCCCGGGGACCCCCTGTAATTACTGACACACTCCCCGGGGACCCCCCCTTTAAATATGACACACTCCCCGGAGACCCCTCTGTAAATACTGACATACTCCCTGGGGAACCCCCCGTAAATACTGACACACTATTTGGCGTCCCAGTGTAAATACTGACACACTCCCCGGGGACACCCGCTAAATACTGACACACTCCACGGGCACGCCCTGTAAATACTGACACACTCCCCAGGGACCCCCTGTAAATACTGATACACTCCCCGGGAACCCCCTGTAAATACTGACAAACTCCCCGGGCACGCCCTGTAAATACTGATACACTCCCCGGGGACCCCCTGTAAATACTGACACACTCACCGGGGATCCCCTGTAAATGCTGACACACTCCCCGGGGATCCCCCTGTAAATACTGACACACACCCCGGGGACCCCCTGTAAATACTAACACACTTCCCGGGGATCCCCTGTAAATACTGACACACACCCCGGGAACCCCCTGTAAATACTGACACCCTCCCCGGGGACCCCCCTGTAAATACTGACACACTCCCCGGGGACCCCCTGTAAATACTGACACACTCCCCAGGGCCCCCTTTAAATGCTGTCACACTCCCTGGGGACCACCCTGTAAATACTGACACACTCCCCGGGGACCCCCCTGTAAATACTGACACACTCCCCGGGGACCTCCTGTAAATACTGACACACTCCCCGGGGACCTCCTGTAAATACAGACACACTTCCCGGGGAACCCCCTGTAAAAACTGAAACACGCCCCGGGGACCCCCCTGTAAATACTGACACACTCCTCGGGGACCCCCTGTAAATACTGTCACACTCCCCGGGGACCCCCCAGTAAATACTGACACACTCCCCGGGGACGCCCTGTAAATACTGACACACTCCCCGGGGACCCCTTCTAAATACTGACACACTCCCCGGGGATTCCCTCTAAATACTGACACACCCCCCGGGGAAACCCTGTAAATACTGACACACTCCCCAGGGATTCCGTGTAAATACTGACACACTCCCCGGGGACACCTGCTAAATACTGACACATTCCATGGGCACGCCCTGTAAATACTGACACACTCCCCAGGGACCCCCTGTAAATACTGATACACTCCCCGGGAACCCCCTGTAAATACTGACACACTCCCGGGGGATTCCCTGTAAATACTGACACACTCCCCAGTGAACCCCTGTAAATTCTGACACACTCACCGCTGAACCACTGTAAATACTGACACACTCCCCGGGGACTCCCTGTAAATACTGACACACTCCCCCAGGACCCCCTGTAAATACTGACACACTCCCCGGGGACTCCCTGTAAATACTGACACACTCCCCCAGGACCCCCTGTAAATACTGACACACTCCCCGGAGACACCCTGTAAATACAGACACAGTCCCCGGGGACCCCCTGTAAATACTGACACACTCCCCGGGGACCCCCTGTAAATACTGACACACTCCCCGGGGACCCCCTGTAAATACTGACACACTCCCCGGGGACCCCCTGTAAATACTGACACACTCCCCGGGGAACCCCTGTAAATACTGACACAAACCACGGGGACCCCCTGTAAATACTGACACACTCCCCTGGGTCCCCCTGTAAATTCTGACACACTCACCGCTGAACCACTGTAAATACTGACACACTCCCCGGGGACCCCCCTGTAAATACTGACACACTCCCCGGGGACCCCCCTGTAAATACTGACACACTCCCCGGGGACCCCCCTGTAAATACTGACACACTCCCCGGGGACCCCCTGTAAATACTGACACACTCCCCGGGGATCCCCTGTAAATACTGACACACTCCCCGGGGACCCCCTGTAAATACTGACACACTCCCCAGGGACCCCCCTGTAAATACTGACACACTCCCCGGGGACCCCCTGTAAATACTGACACACTCCCCGGGGATCCCCTGTAAATACTGACACACTCCCCGGGGACCCCCTGTAAATACTGACACACTCCCCGGGGACCCCCTGTAAATACTGACACACTCCCCGGGGACCCCCCTGTAAATACTGACACACGCCCCAGGGACCCCCCTGTAAATACTGACACACTCCCCGGGGACCCCCCTGTAAATACTGACAAACTCCCGGGGACCCCCCTGTAAATACTGACACACGCCCCAGGGACCCCCCTGTAAATACTGACACACTCCCCCAGGACCCCCTGTAAATACTGACACACGCCCCAGGGACCCCCCTGTAAATACTGACACACACCCCGGGGACCCCCTGTAAATACTGACACACTCCCCGGGGACCCCCCTGTAAATACTGACACACACCCCGGGGACCTCCTGTAAATACTGACACACGCCCCAGGGACCCTATCTCCTAAGTTTGAATAAAAGCAAAGTATTGCGCATTCTGGAAATCTAGAACACAAACAGAAATAGCTGGAAAAACTCAGCATGTCTGGCAGCATCTGCGGAGAGGGATACAGGTGACGTTCGGGGTCCGCGTGACCCTTCCTCAGAACTAAGATATACAGAAATGAGATGTGATTTAAGCTGGTAGAAGAGGGTGGGTGGGACAGGGAGAGCTCGATATGGGGCTAGTGATACGTGCAGACCACAACGAGACTGCCAAAGATGTCACAGGCAGCTCGCTTGCTTCCCTTATTGTCCGCGTTAGCACATCCTTTCGATAATATCATCACCATCAACACCCCTTTGTCCTTTGGTCAATGACATCTTTAGCGGTCTCTTCTTGGCCTTCACCTATCACTGGCCTCCTATCCAGCTGTACCTGTCCCACCCCATTCTACCAGCTCATATCTCATCGCATTTCTGTATATCTTAGTTCTGTTGAAGGGTCGAATGGACTCGGAACGTCCACTGTATCCCTCTCCGCAGATGCTGCCAGACCCTGCTGAGTTTTTCCAGCTGTGTTTGTTTTTGTTTCTAAGTTTGAATGAGAGTCTCTACCCCATAAAGTCACCCAGTTTGGCTTTCTTAACATTTTTGGCATGGTTGCCTGTTAAATCTTCGCTGACCTTAACTCATAAATACCAAGGTAGTTACCAGACGAGTTGGTTGTCTGACGTCTGTGTCCACCAGTGATTCCACCCCACCTCAGGTGGCAGTACTGATTCATAGTTAGCACAGATTAATGATGGTGTGTACCGACAGGGGGTTTGTACAGACAGGGGGTGTGTACCGACAGGGGATCTGTACAGACAGGGGGTGTGTACCGACAGGGGGTGTGTACCGACAGGGGGTGTGTATCAGTGTATCGACAGGGGGTGTGTATCAGTGTATCGACAGGGGGTGTGTATCAGTGTATCGACAGGGGGTGTGTATCAGTGTATCGACAGGGGGTGTGTATCAGTGTACCGACAGGGGGTGTGTATCAGTGTATCGACAGGGGGTGTGTATCAGTGTATCGACAGGGGGTGTGTATCAGTGTACCGACAGGGGGTGTGTATCAGTGTACCGACAGGGGGTGTGTATCAGTGTATCGACAGGGGGTGTGTATCAGTGTATCGACAGGGGGTGTGTATCAGTGTATCGACAGGGGGTGTGTATCAGTGTACCGACAGGGGGTGTGTATCAGTGTACCGACAGGGGGTGTGTATCAGTGTATCGACAGGGGGTGTGTATCGACAGGGGGTGTGTATCAGTGTATCGACAGGGGGTGTGTATCAGTGTATCGACAGGGGGTGTGTATCAGTGTATCGACAGGGGGTGTGTATCAGTGTACCGACAGGGGGTGTGTGTCAGTGTACCGACAGGGGGTGTGTATCAGTGTATCGACAGGGGGTGTGTATCGACAGGGGGTGTGTATCAGTGTATCGACAGGGGGTGTGTATCAGTGTATCGACAGGAGGTGTGTATCAGTGTATCGACAGGGGGTGTGTATCAGTGTACCGACAGGGGGTGTGTATCAGTGTATCGACAGGGGGTGTGTACCGACAGGGGGTGTGTATCAATGTACCGACAGGGGGTGTGTATCAATGTACCGACAGGGGGTGTGTACCGACAGGGGGTGTGTACCGACAGGGGGTGTGTACCGACAGGGCGTGTGTATCAATGTACCGACAGGGGGTGTGTACTGACAGGGGGTGTGTATCAGTGTACCGACAGGGGGTGTGTATCAGTGTATCGACAGGGGGTGTGTATCAGTGTATCGACAGGGGGTGTGTATCAGTGTATCGACAGGGGGTGTGTATCAGTGTATCGACCGGGGGTGTGTATCAGTGTATCGACAGGGGGTGTGTATCAGTGTACCGACAGGGGGTGTGTATCAGTGTATCGACAGGGGGTGTGTATCAATTTACCGACAGGGGGTGTGTATCAGTGTATCGACAGGGGGTGTGTATCAGTGTATCGACAGGGGGTGTGTATCAGTGTATCGACAGGGGGTGTGTATCAGTGTATCGACAGGGGGTGTGTATCAGTGTATCGACAGGGGGTGTGTATCAGTGTATCGACAGGGGGTGTGTATCAGTGTACCGACAGGGGGTGTGTATCAATGTACCGACAGGGGGTGTGTATCAGTGTATCGACAGGGGGTGTGTATCAGTGTATCGACAGGGGGTGTGTATCAGTGTATCGACAGGGGGTGTGTATCAGTGTATCGACAGGGGGTGTGTATCAGTGTATCGACGGGGGTGTGTATCAGTGTATCGACAGGGGGTGTGTATCAGTGTATCGACAGGGGGTGTGTATCAGTGTATCGACAGGGGGTGTGTATCAGTGTATCGACAGGGGGTGTGTATCGACAGGGGGTGTGTATCAGTGTATCGACAGGGGGTGTGTATCAGTGTATCGACAGGGGGTGTGTATCAGTGTATCGACAGGGGGTGTGTATCAGTGTATCGACAGGGGGTGTGTATCAGTGTATCGACAGGGGGTGTGTATCAGTGTATCGACAGGGGGTGTGTATCGACAGGGGGTGTGTATCAGTGTATCGACAGGGGGTGTGTATCAGTGTATCGACAGGGGGTGTGTATCAGTGTATCGACAGGGGGTGTGTATCAGTGTACCGACAGGGGGTGTGTATCAGTGTACCGACAGGGGGTGTGTATCAGTGTATCGACAGGGGGTGTGTATCGACAGGGGGTGTGTATCAGTGTATCGACAGGGGGTGTGTATCAGTGTATCGACAGGGGGTGTGTATCAGTGTATCGACAGGGGGTGTGTATCAGTGTATCGACAGGGGGTGTGTATCGACAGGGGGTGTGTATCAGTGTATCGACAGGGGGTGTGTATCAGTGTATCGACAGGGGGTGTGTATCGACAGGGGGTGTGTATCAGTGTATCGACAGGGGGTGTGTATCAGTGTATCGACAGGGGGTGTGTATCGACAGGGGGTGTGTATCAGTGTATCGACAGGGGGTGTGTATCAGTGTATCGACAGGGGGTGTGTATCAGTGTATCGACAGGGGGTGTGTATCAGTGTATAGACAGGGGGTGTGTATCGACAGGGGGTGTGTATCAGTGTATCGACAGGGGGTGTGTATCAGTGTATCGACAGGGGGTGTGTATCAGTGTATCGACAGGGGGTGTGTATCGACAGGGGGTGTGTATCAGTGTACTGACAGGGGGTGTGTATCAGTGTATCGACAGGGGGTGTGTATCAGTGTATCGACAGGGGGTGTGTATCGACACGGGGTGTGTATCAGTGTATCGACAGGGGGTGTGTATCAGTGTATCGACAGGGGGTGTGTATCGACAGGGGGTGTGTATCAGTGTATCGACAGGGGGTGTGTATCAGTGTATCGACAGGGGTGTGTACCGACAGGGGGTGTGTATCAGTGTATCGACAGGGGGTGTGTATCAATGTACCGACAGGGGGTGTGTACCGACAGGGGGTGTGTATCAGTGTATCGACAGGGGGTGTGTATCAGTGTATCGACAGGGGGTGTGTACCGACAGGGGGTGTGTATCAGTGTATCGACAGGGGGTGTGTATCAGTGTATCGACAGGGGCTGTGTATCAGTGTATCGACAGGGGGTGTGTATCAGTGTACTGACAGGGGGTGTGTATCAGTGTATCGACAGGGGGTGTGTATCAGTGTATCGACAGGGGGTGTGTATCGACAGGGGGTGTGTATCAGTGTATCGACAGGGGGTGTGTATCAGTGTACCGACAGGGGGTGTGTATCAGTGTATCGACAGGGGGTGTGTATCAGGGTATCGACAGGGGGTGTGTATCAGTGTACCGACAGGGGGTGTGTATCAGTGTACTGACAGGGGGTGTGTATCAGTGTATCGACAGGGGGTGTGTATCAGTGTATCGACAGGGGGTGTGTATCAGTGTATCGACAGGGGGTGTGTATCAGTGTATCGACAGGGGGTGTGTATCAGTGAATCGACAGGGGGTGTGTATCAGTGTACCGACAGGGGGTGTGTATCAGTGTATCGACAGGGGGTGTGTATCAGTGTATCGACAGGGGGTGTGTATCAGTGTATCGACAGGGGGTGTGTATCGACAGGGGGTGTGTATCAGTGTACCGACAGGGGGTGTGTATCAGTGTATCGACAGGGGGTGTGTATCGACACGGGGTGTGTATCAGTGGATCGACAGGGGGTGTGTATCAGTGTATCGACAGGGGGTGTGTATCAGTGTACCGACAGGGGGTGTGTATCAGTGTATCGACAGGGGGTGTGTATCAATGTATCGACAGGGGGTGTGTATCAGTGTATCGACAGGGGGTGTGTATCAGTGTATCGACAGGGGGTGTGTATCGACAGGGGGTGTGTATCAGTGTATCGACAGGGGGTGTGTATCAGTGTATCGACAGGGGGTGTGTATCAGTGTATCGACAGGGGGTGTGTATCGACAGGGGGTGTGTATCAGTGTACTGACAGGGGGTGTGTATCAGTGTATCGACAGGGGGTGTGTATCAGTGTATCGACAGGGGGTGTGTATCAGTGTATCGACAGGGGGTGTGTATCAGTGTATCGAAAGGGGGTGTGTATCAGTATATCGACAGGGGGTGTGTATCGACAGGGGGTGTGTATCAGTGTATCGACAGGGGTTGTGTATCAGTGTATCGACAGGGGGTGTGTATCGACAGGGGGTGTGTATCAGTGTATCGACAGGAGGTGTGTATCGACAGGGGGTGTGTATCGACAGGGGGTGTGTATCAGTGTATCGACAGGGGGTGTGTATCAATGTATCGACAGGGGGTGTGTATCAGTGTATCGACAGGGGGTGTGTATCAGTGTATCGACAGGGGGTGTGTATCGACACGGGGTGTGTATCAGTGGATCGACAGGGGGTGTGTATCAGTGTATCGACAGGGGGTGTGTATCAGTGTACCGACAGGGGGTGTGTATCAGTGTATCGACAGGGGGTGTGTATCAATGTATCGACAGGGGGTGTGTATCAGTGTATCGACAGGGGGTGTGTATCAGTGTATCGACAGGGGGTGTGTATCGACAGGGGGTGTGTATCAGTGTATCGACAGGGGGTGTGTATCAGTGTATCGACAGGGGGTGTGTATCAGTGTATCGACAGGGGGTGTGTATCAGTGTATCGACAGGGGGTGTGTATCGACAGGGGGTGTGTATCAGTGTACTGACAGGGGGTGTGTATCAGTGTATCGACAGGGGGTGTGTATCAGTGTATCGACAGGGGGTGTGTATCAGTGTATCGACAGGGGGTGTGTATCAGTGTATCGAAAGGGGGTGTGTATCAGTATATCGACAGGGGGTGTGTATCGACAGGGGGTGTGTATCAGTGTATCGACAGGGGGTGTGTATCAGTGTATCGACAGGGGGTGTGTATCGACAGGGGGTGTGTATCAGTGTATCGACAGGAGGTGTGTATCGACAGGGGGTGTGTATCGACAGGGGGTGTATATCAGTGTATCGACAGGGGGTGTGTATCAGTGTATCGACAGGGGGTGTGTATCAATGTATCGACAGGGGGTGTGTATCAGTGTATCGACAGGGGGTGTGTATCAGTGTATCGACAGGGGGTGTGTATCAGTGTATCGACAGGGGGTGTGTATCAGTGTACCGACAGGGGGTGTGTATCAGTGTATCGACAGGGGGTGTGTATCAGTGTATCGACAGGGGGTGTGTATCAGTGTATCGACAGGGGGTGTGTATCGACAGGGGGTGTGTATCAGTGTATCGACAGGGGGTGTGTATCAGTGTATCGACAGGGGGTGTGTATCAGTGTATCGACAGGGGGGTGTGTCAGTGTATCGACAGGGGGTGTGTATCAGTGTATCGACAGGGGGTGTGTGTCAGTGTATCGACAGGGGGTGTGTATCAGTGTATCGACAGGGGGTGTGTATCAGTGTATCGACAGGGGGTGTGTATCAGTGTATCGACAGGGGGTGTGTATCAATGTATCGACAGGGGGTGTGTATCAGTGTATCGACAGGGGGTGTGTATCGACAGGGGGTGTGTATCAGTGTACCGACAGGGGGTGTGTATCAGTGTATCGACAGGGGGTGTGTATCAGTGTATCGACAGGGGGTGTGTATCGACAGGGGGTGTGTATCAGTGTATCGACAGGGGGTGTGTATCAGTGTATCGACAGGGGGTGTGTATCGACAGGGGGTGTATATCAGTGTATCGACAGGGGGTGTGTATCAGTGTATCGACAGGGGGTGTGTATCAGTGTATCGACAGGGGGTGTGTATCAGTGTATCGACAGGGGGTGTGTATCAGTGTATCGACAGGGGGTGTGTATCAGTGTATCGACAGAGGGTGTGTATCAGTGTATCGACAGGGGGTGTGTATCGACAGGGGGTGTGTATCAGTGTATCGACAGGGGTTGTGTATCAGTGTACCGACAGGGAGTGTGTATCAGTGTATCGACAGGGGGTGTGTATCAGTGTATCGACAGGGGGTGTGTATCGACAGGGGGTGTGTATCAGTGTATCGACAGGGGGTGTGTATCAGTGTATCGACAGGGGGGTGTATCAGTGTATCGACAGGGGGTGTGTATCAGTGTACCGACAGGGGGTGTGTATCAGTGTACCGACAGGGGGTGTGTATCAGTGTATCGACAGGGAGTGTGTATCAGTGTATCGACAGGGGGTGTGTATCAGTGTATCGACAGGGGGTGTGTATCGACAGGGGGTGTGTATCAGTGTATCGACAGGGGGTGTGTATCAGTGTATCGACAGGGGGTGTGTATCAGTGTACCGACAGGGGGTGTGTATCAGTGTATCGACAGGGGGTGTGTATCAGTGTACCGACAGGGGGTGTGTATCAGTGTATCGACAGGGGGTGTGTATCAGTGTATCGACAGGGGGTGTGTATCGACAGGGGGTGTGTATCAATGTATCGACAGGGGGTGTGTATCAGTGTATCGACAGGGGGTGTGTATCGACAGGGGGTGTATATCAGTGTATCGACAGGGGGTGTGTATCAGTGTATCAACAGGGGGTGTGTATCAGTGTATCGACAGGGGGTGTGTATCAGTGTATCGACAGGGGGTGTGTATCAGTGTATCGACAGGGGGTGTGTATCAGTGTATCGGCAGAGGGTGTGTATCAGTGTATCGACAGGGGGTGTGTATCGACAGGGGGTGTGTATCAGTGTATCGACAGGGGGTGTGTATCAGTGTATCGACAGGGGGTGTGTATCAGTGTATCGACAGGGGGTGTGTATCGACAGGGGGTGTGTATCAGTGTATCGACAGGGGGTGTGTATCAGTGTATCGACAGGGGGTGTGTATCGACAGGGGGTGTGTATCAGTGTATCGACAGGGGGTGTGTATCAGTGTATTGACAGGGGGTGTGTATCAGTGTATCGACAGGGGGTGTGTATCAGTGTATCGACAGGGGGTGTGTATCGTCAGGGGGTGTGTATCGACAGTGGGTGTGTATCAGTGTATCGACAGGGGGTGTGTATCAGTGTATCGACAGGGGGTGTGTATCAGTGTATCGACAGGGGGTGTGTATCAGTGTATCGACAGGTGGTGTGTATCGACAGGGGGTGTGTATCAATGTATCGACAGGGGGTGTGTATCAGTGTATCGACAGGGTGTGTGTATCAGTGTATCGACAGGGGGTGTGTATCGACAGGGGGTGTGTATCAGTGTATCGACAGGGGGTGTGTATCAGTGTATCGACAGGGGGTGTGTATCGACAGGGGGTGTGTATCAGTGTATCGACAGGGGGTGTGTATCAGTGTATCGACAGGGGGTGTGTATCAGTGTATCGACAGGGGGTGTGTATCGACAGGGGGTGTGTATCAGTGTATCAACAGGGGGTGTGTATCAGTGTATCGACAGGGGGTGTGTATCAGTGTATCGACAGGGGGTGTGTATCGACAGGGGGTGTGTATCAGTTTATCGACAGGTGGTGTGTATCAGTGTATCGACAGGGGGTGTGTATCAGTGTATCGACAGGGGGTGTGTATCAGTGTATCGACAGGGGGTGTGTATCAGTGTATCGACAGGGGGTGTGTATCAGTGTATCGACAGGGGGTGTGTATCAGTGTATCGACAGGGGGTGTGTATCAGTGTATCGACAGGGGGTGTGTATCAGTACATCGACAGGGGGTGTGTATCGACAGGGGGTGTGTATCAGTGTACCGACGGGGGGTGTGTATCAGTTTACCGACAGGGGGTGTGTATCAGTGTATCGACAGGGGGTGTGTATCAGTGTATCGACAGGGGGTGTGTATCAGTGTATCGACAGGGGGTGTGTATCAGTGTATCGACAGGGGGTGTGTATCGACAGGGGGTGTGTATCGACAGGGGGTGTGTATCAGTGTATCGACAGGGGGTGTGTATCGACAGGGGGTGTGTATCAGTGTACCGACAGGGGGTGTGTATCGACAGGGGGTGTGTATCAGTGTATCGACAGGGGGTGTGTATCAGTGTATCGACAGGGGGTGTGTATCAGTGTATCGACAGGGGGTGTGTATCGACATGGGGTGTGTATCGACATGGGGTGTGTACTGACAGGGGGTGTGTATCAGTGTACCGACAGGGTGTGTGTAATGACTGGGGGTGTGTATCGACAGGGTGTGTGTAATAACAGTGGTTGTGTATTGACATGGGGTGTGTAATGACAGGGGGTGTGTATAGTGTGGGGGTGTATGTATAGAAAGGGGGTGTGTATTGACAGGTGCTGTGTGTTATGAGGGAGGTGTTTGGAGAAGGGGGTATGCTTTGAGAGGGGGTATGTGTATAGAGAGGTGTATATAGAGAGCGGCTGTCTATAGGGAAGGGTGTGTATAGAGGGGGTGTGCATAGAGTAGGGGTGTGCATAGAGGGACAGTGTGTGCATGGAGGGACTGTGTGCATAGAGGGACAGTGTTTGAATTGAGAATCAAGGTGTGCATAGAGGGACTGAGTGTGTATAGAGGGGGTGTTTGTATTGAGGGCAATGTAATAAGGCACAGTGCGTAATGTGGGACAGTGCATAATGAGGGACAGCGCGTAATGAGGGAGTGTGTAATGTGGGACAGTGCGTAATGAGGGACAGTGCGTATTGAGGGATAGTGCGTAATAAGGGACAGTGCGTAATAAGGGACAGTGCGTAATGAGGGAGTGTGTAATGTGGGACAGTGCGTAATGAGGGACAGTGCGTGATGTGGGACAGTGCGTGATGTAGGGACAGTGCTTAATGAGGGACAGTGCGTGATGTGAGTGTGTGTAATGTGGGACAGAGCGTAATGTGGGACAGTGTGTAATGAGGGAGTGTGCGTAATGAGGGAGTGTGTAATGTGGGACAGTGCGTAATGAGGGACAGTGCGTAATGAGGGATAGTGCGTGATGTGGGACAGTGCGTAATGCGAGACAGTGTGTAATGTGAGAGTGTGTAATGTGGGACAGTGCGTAATGAGGGACAGTGCGTGATGTGGGACAATGCGTGATGTGGGACAGTGCGTAATGCGAGACAGTGCGTAATGTGAGAGTGTGTAATGTGGGACAGCGCGTAATGTGGGACAGTGTGTAATGAGGGAGTGTGTGTAATAAGGCACGGTGCGTAATGAGGGAGTGTGTAATATGGGACAGTGCTTAATGTGGGACCGTGCGTAATGTGGGACTGTGCATAATGAGAGACAGTGCGTAATGTGGGACAGCGCATAACGAGGGACAGTGCGTAACGAGGGACAGTGCGTAATGAGGGACAGTGCATAATGTGGAACAGTGCGTAATGAGGGACAGTGCGTAATGTGGAACAGTGCGTAATGCGGGATAGTGCGTAATGAGGGACAGTGCGTAATGTGGAACAGTGCGTAATGCGGGAAAGTGCGTAATGAGGGACAGTGCGTAATGTGGAACAGTGCGTAATGCGGGATAGTGCGTAATGAGGGACAATGCGTAATGTGGGACAGTGCGTGGATGTGGGACTGTGCATAATGAGAGACAGTGCGCAATGTGGGACAGCGCGTAATGAGGGATAGTGCGTAATGAGGGACAGTGCGTAATGTGGAACAGTGCGTAATGAGGGACAGTGCGTAATGAGGGACAGTGCGTAATGTGGAACAGTGCGTAACGAGGGACAGTGCGTAATGAGGGATAGTGCGTAATGAGGGACAATGCGTAATGTGGAACAGTGCGTGGATGTGGGACTGTGCATAATGCGGAGCAGTGCGTATTGCGGGGCAGTGTCTAGAGTAAGCCCCATGATACACAGGGAGTTCTGCAAGTTTTACACTATTCCATGGTTTGATATTCTCTCCTCTCCCTGTTCAGGTGTGTGAAGTCAGGGCAGTGTCAGCCGTCTATCAGGAACTTCAGGCACGCTTCCACAGTCTTCAAGGTTCCCTGGCCACAGCCAAACTGGAGACAGAAGAGGTAGGGAGACTTTCCTCTTCACTGTCTGCTGAGGATCCACGCCACTGTCAAGGCAGCACTGAACTGCTTCATGGAAAACATGCCACTCTGTGCTTATACAAGGTTCTGTGAGTGTGCGCGTCTCTGTGTGAGTGTCTCTGTGTGTGTGTGTGTGTCTGTGTGTGCGTGTGTCTGTGTGTGAGTGTCTCTGTATGTGAGTGTGTCTGTGTGTGCGTGTCTCTGTGTGTGCACGTATGTCTGTGTGTGTGTTTGTGTGTGCATGTCTGTGTGTGCGCGTCTGTGTGTGCGTGTGTCTGTGTGTGCGTGTCTGTGTGTGTGTCTCTGTGTGTGCGTGTCTGTGTGTGTGCGTGTGTCTGTGTGTGTGTGTCTCTGTGTGTGCGTGTCTGTGTGTGCGTGTGTCTGTGTGTGTGCGTGTCTCTGTGTGTGCGTGTGTCTGTGTGTGCGCGTCTGTGTGTGTGCTTGTGTCTGTGTGTGCGTGTCTCTATGTGAGTGTCTCTGTGTGTGCGTGTCTGTGTGTGTGCGTGTGTCTGTTGTGTGCGTCTGTGTGTGCGTGTCTCTGTGTGTGCGTGTCTCTGTGTGTGTGTCTGTGTGTGTGTGCGTGTGTCTGTGTGTGCGCATCTGTGTGTGCGTGTCTCTGTGTGTGAGTGTCTCTGTATGTGAGTGTGTCTGTGTGTGCGTGTCTCTGTGTGTGCACGTATGTCTGTGTGTGTGTTTGTGTGTGCATGTCTGTGTGTGTGCGTCTGTGTGTGCGTGTGTCTGTGTGTGCGTGTCTCTGTGTGTGCGTGTCTGTGTGTGTGTCTCTGTGTGTGTGTGTCTGTGTGTGTGCGTGTGTCTGTGTGTGTGCGTGTGTCTGTGTGTGTGTGTCTGTGTGTGTGCGTGTGTCTGTGTGTGTGCGTGTCTCTGTGTGTGCGTGTCTCTGTGTGTGCGCATCTGTGTGTGTGCTTGTGTCTGTGTGTGCGTGTCTCTGTGTGTGCGTGTCTGTGTGTGTGTGTCTCTGTGTGTGCGTGTCTGTGTGTGTGCGTGTGTCTGTGTGTGAGTGTCTCTGTATGAGTGTGTCTGTGTGTGCGTGTCTCTGTGTGTGCACGTATGTCTGTGTGTGTGTTTGTGTGTGCATGTCTGTGTGTGCGCGTCTGTGTGTGCGTGTCTCTGTGTGTGCGTGTCTGTGTGTGTGTCTCTGTGTGTGCGTGTCTGTGTGTGTGCGTGTGTCTGTGTGTGTGTGTCTCTGTGTGTGCGTGTCTGTGTGTTTGCGTGTGTCTGTGTGTGTGCGTGTCTCTGTGTGTGCGTGTGTCTGTGTGTGCGCGTCTGTGTGTGTGCTTGTGTCTGTGTGTGCGTGTCTCTGTGTGTGCGTGTCTGTGTGTGTGTGTCTCTGTGTGTGCGTGTCTGTGTGTGTGCGTGTGTCTGTGTGTGTGCGTCTGTGTGTGCGTGTCTCTGTGTGTGCGTGTCTCTGTGTGTGTGTCTGTGTGTGTGTGCGTGTGTCTGTGTGTGCGCATCTGTGTGTGCGTGTCTCTGTGTGTGTGTCTGTGTGTGTGCGTGTGTCTGTGTGTGCGCATCTGTGTGTGCGTGTCTGTGTGTGTGTGTCTGTGTGTGTGTGTGTCTCTGTGTGTGTGTCTCTGTGTGTGCGTGTCTGTGTGTGTGCTTGTGTCTGTGTGTGCGTGTCTCTGTGTGTGCGTGTCTGTGTGTGCGCATCTGTGTGTGTGTGTGTCGGTGTGTGCGTGTCTCTGTCTGTGTGTGTCTCTGTGTTTGCGTGTCTCTGTGTGTGCGTGTCTATGTGTGTGTGTCTCTGTGTGTGCGTGTCTGTGTGTGTGCGTGTGTCTGTGTGTGCGCGTCTGTGTGTGCATGTCTCTGTGTGTGAGTGTCTCTGTCTGTGTGTGTCTCTGTGTGTGCGTGTCTGTGTGTGTGTGTCTCTGTGTGTGCGTGTCTCTGTGTGTGCGTGTGTCTGTGTGTGCGCGTCTGTGTGTGTGTCTCTGTGTGTGCGTGTGTCTGTGTGTGAGTGTCTCTGTGTGTGCGTGTGTCTCTGTGTGTGCGTGTCTGTGTGTGTGAGTGTCTCTGTGTGTGCGTGTGTCTCTGTGTGTGCGTGTCTGTGTGTGTGAGTGTCTCTGTGTGTGCGTGTGTCTGTGTGTGAGTGTCTCTGTGTGTGCGTGTGTCTGTGTGTGCGTGTCTGTGTGTGTGAGTGTCTCTGTGTGTGCGTGTGTCTGTGTGTGAGTGTCTCTGTGTGTGCGTGTCTGTGTGTGTGTGTGTCTCTGTGTGTGCGTGTCTCTGTGTGTGAGTGTCTCTGTGTGTGTGTGTGTGTCTGTGTGTGCGTGTGTCTGTGTGTGAGTGTCTCTGTATGTGAGTGTGTCTGTGTGTGCGTGTCTCTGTGTGTGCACGTATGTCTGTGTGTGTGTTTGTGTGTGCATGTCTGTGTGTGCGCGTCTGTGTGTGCGTGTGTCTGTGTGTGCGTGTCTGTGTGTGTGTCTCTGTGTGTGCGTGTCTGTGTGTGTGCGTGTGTCTGTGTGTGTGTGTCTCTGTGTGTGCGTGTCTGTGTGTGCGTGTGTCTGTGTGTGTGCGTGTCTCTGTGTGTGCGTGTGTCTGTGTGTGCGCGTCTGTGTGTGTGCTTGTGTCTGTGTGTGCGTGTCTCTATGTGAGTGTCTCTGTGTGTGCGTGTCTGTGTGTGTGCGTGTGTCTGTTGTGTGCGTCTGTGTGTGCGTGTCTCTGTGTGTGCGTGTCTCTGTGTGTGTGTCTGTGTGTGTGTGCGTGTGTCTGTGTGTGCGCATCTGTGTGTGCGTGTCTCTGTGTGTGAGTGTCTCTGTATGTGAGTGTGTCTGTGTGTGCGTGTCTCTGTGTGTGCACGTATGTCTGTGTGTGTGTTTGTGTGTGCATGTCTGTGTGTGCGCGTCTGTGTGTGCGTGTGTCTGTGTGTGCGTGTCTCTGTGTGTGCGTGTCTGTGTGTGTGTCTCTGTGTGTGTGTGTCTGTGTGTGTGCGTGTGTCTGTGTGTGTGCGTGTGTCTGTGTGTGTGTGTCTGTGTGTGTGCGTGTGTCTGTGTGTGTGCGTGTCTCTGTGTGTGCGTGTCTCTGTGTGTGCGCATCTGTGTGTGTGCTTGTGTCTGTGTGTGCGTGTCTCTGTGTGTGCGTGTCTGTGTGTGTGTGTCTCTGTGTGTGCGTGTCTGTGTGTGTGCGTGTGTCTGTGTGTGAGTGTCTCTGTATGAGTGTGTCTGTGTGTGCGTGTCTCTGTGTGTGCACGTATGTCTGTGTGTGTGTTTGTGTGTGCATGTCTGTGTGTGCGCGTCTGTGTGTGCGTGTCTCTGTGTGTGCGTGTCTGTGTGTGTGTCTCTGTGTGTGCGTGTCTGTGTGTGTGCGTGTGTCTGTGTGTGTGTGTCTCTGTGTGTGCGTGTCTGTGTGTTTGCGTGTGTCTGTGTGTGTGCGTGTCTCTGTGTGTGCGTGTGTCTGTGTGTGCGCGTCTGTGTGTGTGCTTGTGTCTGTGTGTGCGTGTCTCTGTGTGTGCGTGTCTGTGTGTGTGTGTCTCTGTGTGTGCGTGTCTGTGTGTGTGCGTGTGTCTGTGTGTGTGCGTCTGTGTGTGCGTGTCTCTGTGTGTGCGTGTCTCTGTGTGTGTGTCTGTGTGTGTGTGCGTGTGTCTGTGTGTGCGCATCTGTGTGTGCGTGTCTCTGTGTGTGTGTCTGTGTGTGTGCGTGTGTCTGTGTGTGCGCATCTGTGTGTGCGTGTCTGTGTGTGTGTGTGTGTGTCTCTGTGTGTGTGTCTCTGTGTGTGCGTGTCTGTGTGTGTGCTTGTGTCTGTGTGTGCGTGTCTCTGTGTGTGCGTGTCTGTGTGTGCGCGTCTGTGTGTGTGTGTGTCGGTGTGTGCGTGTCTCTGTCTGTGTGTGTCTCTGTGTTTGCGTGTCTCTGTGTGTGCGTGTCTATGTGTGTGTGTCTCTGTGTGTGCGTGTCTGTGTGTGTGCGTGTGTCTGTGTGTGCGCGTCTGTGTGTGCATGTCTCTGTGTGTGAGTGTCTCTGTCTGTGTGTGTCTCTGTGTGTGCGTGTCTGTGTGTGTGTGTCTCTGTGTGTGCGTGTCTCTGTGTGTGCGTGTGTCTGTGTGTGCGCGTCTGTGTGTGTGTCTCTGTGTGTGCGTGTGTCTGTGTGTGAGTGTCTCTGTGTGTGCGTGTGTCTCTGTGTGTGTGTGTCTGTGTGTGTGAGTGTCTCTGTGTGTGCGTGTGTCTCTGTGTGTGCGTGTCTGTGTGTGTGAGTGTCTCTGTGTGTGCGTGTGTCTGTGTGTGAGTGTCTCTGTGTGTGCGTGTGTCTGTGTGTACGTTTGTCTGTGTGTGTGTGTGTCTCTGTCTGTGCGTGTGTCTGTGTGTGAGTGTCTCTGTGTGTGCGTGTCTGTGTGTGTGTGTGTCTCTGTGTGTGCTTGTGTCTGTGTGTGCGTGTGTGTGTGTGTCTGTGTGTGTGCATGTGTCTGTGTGTGCTTGCATGTGTCTGTGTCTCTGTGTATGCGTGTGTCTGTGTATGCGTGTGTCTGTGTATGCTTTCTTGTATTCTTTCATGGGATGTGGGCCTTGCAGACAAGACCAGCACTTATTACCCATCCCTAATTGCCCCTTGAGAAGGTGGGGGTGAGCTGCCTTCTTGAGCTGCTGCAGTCCGTGTGGTGTAGGTACACCCACAGTGCTGTTAGGAAGCGATGTGTGTGTGTGCGTGTGTATCTCACAGTGGGCTTGTATAAGTAACAGTGCGTGTGTGGGTGTGTGGAAGCATGTGCGTGTAAGTAACAGTGTGTGTGTATGGGTGTGTGTGTGTAAGTAACGGTGTGTGTGTAAGTAACAGTGTGTGTGTGCGCGTAAGTAGTTGTGCATGTGTGTGTGTGTGTAAGTAACTGTGTGTGTGTGTAAGTAACTGTGTGTGTGTGTAAGTAACAGAGTGTGTCTGGGTGTGAGTGTGTAAGTAACAGTGTGTGTGTGTGTGTAAGTAGCTGTGTGTGTGTGGGTGTGAGTGTGTAACAGTGTGTGTAAGTAGCTGTGTGGGTGTGAGTGTGTAAGTAACAGTGTGTGTGTGTGTAAGTAGCTGTGCGTGTGTGGGTATGAGATTGTTACAGTGTGTGTGTGTAAGTAGCTGTGTGTGTGGGTGTGAGTGTGTAAGTAACTGTGTGTGTGTGTAAGTAGCTGTGCGTGTGTGGGTGTGAGATTGTTACAGTGTGTCTGTGTAAGTAGCTGTGTGTGTGGGTGTGAGTGTGTAAGTAACAGTGTGTGTGTGTGTAAGTAGCTGTACGTGTGTGGGTGTGAGATTGTTACAGTGTGTGTAAGTAGCTGTGTGTGTGGGTGTGAGTGTGTAAGTAACAGTGTGTGTGTGTAAGTAGCTGTGCGTGTGTGGGTGTGAGATTGTTACAGTGTGTCTATGTAAGTAGCTGTGTGTATGGGTGCGAGTGTGTAAGTAACAGTGTGTGTGTGTGTAAGTAGCTGTGTGTGTGGGTGTGAGTAGCTGTGTGTGTGGGTGTGTGTGTAAGTAACAGTATGTGTGTGTAAGTAGCTGTGTGTGTGTGAGTTTGTAAGTAACAGTGTGTGTGTGTGTAAGTAGCTGTGTGTGTGTGTGGGTGTGTGTGTAACAGTGTGTGTGTAAGTTGCTGTGTGTGTGTGGGTGTGAGTGTGTAACAGTGTGTGTGTGTGGGTGTGAGTGTGTAACAGTGTGTGTGGGTGGGTGTGAGTGTGTAACAGTGTGTGTGTGGATGTGAGTGTGTAAGTAACAGTGTGTGTGTGTAAGTAGCTGTGTGTGTGTGGGTGTGAGTGTGTAAGTAACAGTGTGTGTGTGTAAGTAGCTGTGTGTGTGTGTAAGTAACAGTGTGTGTGTAAGTAGCTGTGTGTGTGTGTGGGTGTGAGTGTGTAAGTAACAGTGTGTGTGTGTGTAAGTAGCTGTGTGTGTGTGGGTGTGAGTGTGTAACAGTGTGTGTGTGTGGGTGTGAGTGTGTAACAGTGTGTGTGTGAGTGTGAGTGTGTAACAGTGTGTGTGTGTGTGTGAGAGAGTGTAACAGTGTGTGTGTGTGGGTGTGAGTGTAACAGTGTGTGTGTGGGTGTGAGTGTGTAACAGTGTGTGGGTGTGGGTGTGAGTGTGTAACAGTGTGTGTGTGTGGGTGTGAGTGTGTAACAGTGTGTGTGTGTGGGTGTGTGTGTGTAACAGTGTGTGTGGGTGTGGGTGTGAGTGTGTAACAGTGTGTGGGTGGGTGTGAGTGTGTAACAGTGTGTGTGTGTGTGGGTGAGAGCGTGTGTGAGTGTGTAACAGTGTGTGTGTGGGTGTGAGTGTGTAACAGTGTGTGTGTGGGTGTGAGTGTGTAACTGTGTGTGTGTGTGTGTGTGTGTAACAGTGTGTGTGTGTGGGTGTGAGTGTGTAACAGTGTGTGTGTGTGGGTGTGAGTGTGTAACTGTGTGTGTGTGAGTGTGTAACAGTGTGTGTGTGTGGGTGTGAGTGTGTAACAGTGTGTGTGTGAGTGTGTAACAGTGTATGTGTGAGTGTGTAACAGTGTGTGTGTGTGGGTGTGAGTGTGTAACTGTGTGTGTGTGGGTGTGAGTGTGTACCAGTATGTGTGTGTTTGGGTGGGTGTGAGTGTGTAACAGTGTGTGTGGGTGTGTGGGTGAGAGCGTGTGTGAGTGTGTAACAGTGTGTGTGTGTGGGTGTGA
Organism: Isurus oxyrinchus; assembly: GCA_026770705.1. Lineage (NCBI taxonomy): Eukaryota > Metazoa > Chordata > Chondrichthyes > Lamniformes > Lamnidae > Isurus > Isurus oxyrinchus. The sequence goes on from JANJGN010002392.1 coordinate 41,915, forward strand.
GTGTGTAACAGTGTGTGTGTGGGTGTGTGAGAGCGTGTGTGGGTGTGTAACAGTGTGTGTGTGTGTGGGTGTGAGTATGTAACAGTGTGTGTGTGTGTGGGTGTGAGTGTGTAACAGTGTGTGTGGGTGGGTGTGTGAGAGTGTGTGAGTGTGAGCCTGTGACTCTGACCCTCTCCCTCACACTCCTGTAGATTAACAAGACTGTGAAAGCCACACTGCAGGCGTTACAGGAACTGGCAGCGAATGAGGACCTGGATCTTCCTGACGTCTTCCAGAGCAGCCGGTCCACTGAGTCGGTGAAATCTGCCGGTTCCGACTCCTCCATCAAAGTGAATATTGGCAAACGCCGGAGCAACCAACAGGACACGGAGACATACTATTTCACCGTAAGGCCAGATAGTGACAGGCTGCGGGGAAACACCCCCTCCCTCCCCACAGGCTGCGGGGAAACACCCCCTCCCTCCCCACAGGCTGCGGGGAAACACCCTCTCCCTCCCCACAGGCTGCGGGGAAACACCCCCAACCTCCCCACAGGCTGCGGGGAAACACCCTCTCCCTCCCCACAGGCTGCTGGTAAACACCCCCTCCTTCCCCACAGGCTGCTGGGAAACACCCCCTCCTTCCCCACAGGCTGCTGGGAAACACCCTCTCCCACCCCCACAGGCTGCTGGGAAACACCCCCTCCCTCCCCACAGGCTGCTGGTAAACACCCCCTCCTTCCCCACAGGCTGCTGGGAAACACCCCCTCCTTCCCCACAGGCTGCTGGGAAACACCCTCTCCCACCCCCACAGGCTGCTGGGAAACACCCCCTCCCTCCCCACAGGCTGCTGGGAAACACCCTCTCCCCTCCCACAGGCTGCTGGGAAACACCCCCAACCTCCCCACAGGCTGCAGGGAAACACCCCCTCCCTCCCCACAGGCTGCTGGGAAACACCCCCTCCCTCCCCACGTGTAGGCCAGACCGGGGTAAGTGGGGCAGATTTCCCTCCCTGAAGGGGCATTAGTGACCCAGGCGGGGTTTTGAACCACGATCGAGGGTCGTTTCACCGTCACCGTCACCGAGACTGGATCTCAATTCCGGGTTTGTTCACTGGATTTAAATTCCACCAGCGGCCGGGGTGGGGTTTGAACCCGTGTCCGTCCGCCCCCCCCCCACCCCCCCGACCCGAGAGCAACAGCCTGGCCCCCTGGGTCACTAGCCCAGTGACATTCCCGCTGCTCCACCGGCTCCTCCACCTTTCTGGGGATCCGACAGTTTATGAGATGTGGGAGGCAGAGGGAAAGGGGAACCCGTCTGGGGGAGGGGCAGGTGGATACCCCCAGGGTTTTGGGGAGGGGGGGTGATTTCCCTGGGGTTTTGGGGAGGGAGGATGATTTCCCCGGGGTTTTGGGGAGGGGGGGGTGATTTCCCTGGGGTTTTGGGGAGGGGGGGGTGATTTCCCCGGGGTTTTGGGGAGGGGGAGTGATTTCCCTGGGGTTTTGGGGAGGGGGGGTGATTTCCCCGGGGTTTGGGGGAGGGGGGGGTGATTTCCCCGGGGTTTTGGGGAGGGGGGGTGATTTCCCCGGGGTTTTGGGGAGGGGGGGTGATTTCCCTGGGGTTCTGGGGAGGAGGGTGATTTCCCCGGGGTTTTGGGGAGGGGGGTGTGATTTCCCCGGGGTTCTGGGGAGGAGGGTGATTTCCCCGGGGTTCTGGGGAGGGGGGGTGATTTCCCCGGGGTTTTGGGGAGGGGGGGGGGTGATTTCCCTGGGGTTTTGGGGAGGGGGTTGATTTCCCCGGGGTTTTGGGGAGGGGGGGTGATTTCCCTGGGGTTTTGGGGGAGGGGGTGATTTCCCTGGGGTTTTGGGGAGGGGGTGTGATTTCCCCGGGGTTTTGGGGAGGGGGGGGTGATTTCCCCGGGGTTTTGGGGAGGGGGGTTGATTTCCCCAGGGTTTTGGGGAGGGGGGGTGATTTCCCCGGGGTTTGGGGAGGGGGGGTGATTTCCCTGGGGTTTTGGGAGGGGGGTGATTTCCCTGGGGTTTTGGGGGAGGGGGTGATTTCCCTGGGGTTTTGGGGGAGGGGGTGATTTCCCCGGGGTTTTGGGGAGGGGGTGTGATTTCCCTGGGGTTTTGGGGAGGGGGGGTGATTTCCCTGGGGTTTTGGGGAGGGGGGGTGATTTCCCCGGGGTTTGGGGGAGGGGGTGTGATTTCCCCGGGGTTTTGGGGAGGGGGTGTGATTTCCCCGGTGTTTTGGGGAGGGGGGGTGATTTCCCTGGGGTTTTGGGGGAGGGGGGGTGATTTCCCCGGGGTTTTGGAGAGGGGGGGTGATTTCCCTGGGGTTTTGGGGAGGGGGGATAATTTCCCTGGGGTTTTGGGGAGGGGGGATAATTTCCCTGGGGTTTTGGGGAGGGGGGATAATTTCCCTGGGGTTTTTGGGGAGGGGGGATAATTTCCCTGGGGTTTTGGGGAGGGGGTGATTTCCCTGGGGTTTTGGGGAGGGGGTGTGATTTCCCCGGGGTTTTGGGGAGGGGGGGTGATTTCCCCGGGTTTTGGGGAGGGGGTGTGATTTCCCCGGGGTTCTGGGGAGGGGGGATAATTTCCCTGGGGTTTTGGGGAGGGGGTTGATTTCCCCGGGGTTTGGGGAGGGGGGGTGATTTCCCCGGGGTTTTGGGGGAGGGGGGGTGATTTCCCTGGGGTTTTGGGGGAGGGGGTGATTTCCCCGGGGTTTTGGGGAGGGGTGTGATTTCCCTGGGGTTTTGGGGAGGGGGGGTGATTTCCCTGGGGTTTGGGGGAGGGGGGGTGATTTCCCCGGGGTTTGGGGAGGGGGGGTGATTTCCCCGGGGTTTTGGGGAGGGGGGGTGATTTCCTGGGGTTTTGGGGGAGGGGGTGATTTCCCCGGGGTTTTGGGGAGGGGGTGTGATTTCCCTGGGGTTTTGGGGAGGGGGGGTGATTTCCCTGGGGTTTTGGGGAGGGGGGGTGATTTCCCTGGGGTTTTGGGGGAGGGGGGGTGATTTCCCCGGGGTTTGGGGGAGGGGGTGTGATTTCCCCGGGGTTTTGGGGAGGGGGTGTGATTTCCCCGGTGTTTTGGGGAGGGGGGGGTGATTTCCCTGGGGTTTTGGGGAGGGGGGGGTGATTTCCCCGGGGTTTTGGAGAGGGGGGATAATTTCCCTGGGGTTTTGGGGAGGGGGGGATAATTTCCCTGGGGTTTTGGGGAGGGGGGATAATTTCCCTGGGGTTTTGGGGAGGGGGTGATTTCCCTGGGGTTTTGGGGAGGGGGGTGTGATTTCCCCGGGGTTTTGGGGAGGGGGGGTGATTTCCCCGGGGTTTTGGGGAGGGGGGGTGATTTCCCCGGGGTTTTGGGGAGGGGGGATAATTTCCCTGGGGTTTTGGGGAGGGGGGGTGATTTCCCCGGGGTTTGGGGGCGGGGGTGTGATTTCCCCGGGGTTTTGGGGAGGGGGGGTGCATTTCCCTGGGGTTTTGGGGGTGGGGGTGATTTCCCCGGGGTTTTGGGGAGGGGGGTGTGATTTCCCCGGGGTTTTGGGGAGGGGGGGTGATTTCCCTGGGGTTTGGGGCGGGGGGGTGTGATTTCCCTGGGGTTTTGGGGAGGGGGGGTGATTTCCCCGGGGTTTTGGGGAGGGGGGGGTGATTTCCCCGGGGTTTTGGGGAGGGGGGGGTGATTTCCCTGGGGTTTTGGGGAGGGGGGGGGTGATTTCCCTGGGGTTTTGGGGAGGGGGTGTGATTTCCCCGGGTTTTGGGGAGGGGGGGTGATTTCCCCGGGGTTTTGGGGAGGAGGGTGATTTCCCTGGGGTTTTGGGGAGGGGGGGTGATTTCCCCGGGGTTTTGGGGAGGGGGGGTAATTTCCCCGGGGTTTTGGGGAGGGGGGGTGATTTTTCCGGGGTTTTGGGGAGGGGGGGTGATTTCCCTGGGATTTTGGGGAGGGGGGTGATTTCCCCGGGGTTTTGGGGAGGGGGGATAATTTCCTGGGGTTTGGGGAGGGGGTGTGATTTCCCCGGGGTTTTGGGGAGGGGGTGTGATTTCCCCGGGGTTTGGGGGCGGGGGGTGTGATTTCCCCGGTGTTTTGGGGAAGGGGGGGTGATTTCCCCGGGGTTTTGGGGAGGGGGGGTGATTTCCCCGGGGTTTTGGGAGGGGGGTGATTTCCCTGGGGTTTTGGAGAGGGGGTGTGATTGCCCCGGGGTTTTGGGGATGGGGAGTGATTTCCCTGGGGTTTTGGGGGTGGGGGTGATTTCCCTGGGGTTTTGGGGAGGGGGGGGTAATTTCCCCGGGGTTTTGGGGAGGGGGGGTGATTTTTCCGGGGTTTTGGGGAGGGGGTGTGATTTCCCTGGGGTTTTGGGGAGGGGGGGTGATTTCCCCGGGGTTTTGGGAGGGGGGTGATTTCCCCGGGGTTTTGGGGAGGGGGGGTGATTTCCCCGGGGTTTTGGGGAGGGGGGGTGATTTCCCCGGGGTTTTTGGGGAGGGGGTGTGATTTCCCCGGGGTTTTGGGGAGGGGCTGATAACCCTGGGGGTAAGGATTATCCCACAATACCTGCCAGGTTCACTCTCTCATCTTCTCCTCTCAGAAACTGAAGGAGTTTGTGACTGTGACGGGCAGAATTACAAAGCTCCAGGCGAAATTCGAAGTGTTGAAACCCTCCGTGGAGAAGGGTGAGTCTATCAGTGTGGGGTATACTGGAGTGAGGGTCAGTGTGGGATACACTGGAGTGAGGGTCAGTGTGGGGTACACTGGAGTGAGGGTCAGTGTGGGGTACACTGGAGTGAGGGGTCAGTGTGGGGTGTACTGGAGTGAGGGTCAGTGTGGGGTATACTGGAGTGAGGGTCAGTGTGCGGTACACTGGAGTGAGGGTCAGTGTGGGGTACACTGGAGTGAGGGTCAGTGTGGGGTACACTGGAGTGAGGGTCAGTGTGGGGTATACTGGAGTGAGGGTCAGTGTGGGGGTATACTGGAGTGAGGGTCAGTGTAGGGTACACTGGAGTGAGGGTCAGTGTGGGGTACACTGGAGTGAGGGTCAGTGTGGGGTACACTGGAGTGAGGGTCAGTGTGGGGTATACTGGAGTGAGGGTCAGTGTGGGGTACACTGGAGTGAGGGTCAGTGTGGGGTACACTAGAGTGAGGGTCAGTGTGGGGTGTACTGGAGTGAGGGTCAGTGTGAGGTACACTGGAGTGAGGGTCAGTGTGGGGTACACTGGAGTGAGGGTCAGTGTGGGGTATACTGGAGTGAGGGTCAGTGTAGGGTACACTGGAGTGAGGGTCAGTGTGGGGTATACTGGAGTGAGGGTCAGTGTAGGGTACACTGGAGTGAGGGTCAGTGTGGGGTACACTGGAGTGATGGTCAGTGTGGGGTACACTGGAGTGAGGGTCAGTGTGGGGTACACTGGAGTGAGGGTCAGTGTGGGGTACACTGAGTGATGGTCAGTGTGGGGTACACTGGAGTGAGGGTCAGTGTGGGGTACACTAGAGTGAGGGTCAGTGTGGGGTGTACTGGAGTGAGGGTCAGTGTGGGGTGTACTGGAGTGAGGGTCAGTGTGGGGTGTATTGGAGTGAGGGTCAGTGTGGGGTATACTGGAGTGAGGGTCAGTGTGGGGTACACTAGAGTGAGGGTCAGTGTGGGGTGTACTGGAGTGAGGGTCAGTGTGGGGTGTACTGGAGTGAGGGTCAGTGGGGTATACTGAAGTGAGGGTCAGTGTGGGGTACAGTGAGGGTCAGTGTGGGGTGTACTGGAGTAATGGTCAGTGTGGGGTATACTGGAGTGAGGGTCAGTGTGGGGTACACTGGAGTCAGCGTCAGTGTGGGGTGTACAGGAGTGAGGGTCAGTGTGGGGTACACTGGAGTGAGGGTCAGTGTGGGGTACACTGGAGTGATGGTCAGTGTGGGGTACACTGGAGTGAGGGTCAGTGTGGGGTATACTGGAGTGAGGGTCAGTGTGGGGTACACTGGAGTGAGGGTCAGTGTGGGGTACACTGGAGTGAGGGTCAGTGTGGGGTATACTGGAGTGAGGGTCAGTGTGGGGTATACTGGAGTGAGGGTCACTGTGGGGTGTATTGGAGTGAGGGTCAGTGTGGGGTGTATTGGAGTGAGGGTCAGTGTGGGATATACTGGAGTGAGGGTCACTGTGGGGTGTATTGGAGTGAGGGTCAGTGTGGGGGTATACTGGAGTGAGGGTCAGTGTGGGGTGTATTGGAGTGAGGGTCAGTGTGGGGTATACTGGAGTGAGGGTCAGTGCGGTGTATACTGGAGTGAGGGTCAGTGTGGGGTGTACTGGAGTGAGGGTCAGTGTGGGATGTACTGGAGTGAGGGTCAGTGTGGGGTATACTGGAGTGAGGGTCAATGTGGGGTATACTGGAGTGAGGGTCAGTGTGGGATACACTGGAGTGAGGGTCAGTGTGGGGTATACTGGAGTGAGGGTCAGTGTGGGGTATACTGGAGTGAGGGTCAGTGTGGGATGTACTGGAGTGAGGGTCAGTGTGGGGTATACTGGAGTGAGGGTCAATGTGGGGTATACTGGAGTGAGGGTCAGTGTGGGATACACTGGAGTGAGGGTCAGTGTGGGGTATACTGAAGTGAGGGTCAGTGTGGGGTACACTGGAGTGAGGGTCAGTGTGGTGTGTACTGGAGTAAGGGTCAGTGTTGGGTATACTGGAGTGAGGGTCAGTGAGTGGTATACTGGAATGAGGGTCAGTGTGGGGGTATACTGGAGTAAGGGTCAGTGTGGGGTGTACTGGAGTGAGGGTCAGTGTGGGGTACACTGGAGTGAGGGTCAGTGTGGGGTATACTGGAGTGAGGGTCAGTGTGGGGTATACTGGAGTGAGGGTCAGTGTAGGGTACACTGGAGTGAGGGTCAGTGTGGGGTATACTGGAGTGAGGGTCAGTGTAGGGTACACTGGAGTGAGGGTCAGTGTGGGGTACACTGGAGTGATGGTCAGTGTGGGGTACACTGGAGTGAGGGTCAGTGTGGGGTACACTGGAGTGAGGGTCAGTGTGGGGTACACTGGAGTGATGGTCAGTGTGGGGTACACTGGAGTGAGGGTCAGTGTGGGGTACACTAGAGTGAGGGTCAGTGTGGGGTGTACTGGAGTGAGGTCAGTGTGGGGTGTACTGGAGTGAGGGTCAGTGTGGGGTGTATTGGAGTGAGGGTCAGTGTGGGGTATACTGGAGTGAGGGTCAGTGTGGGGTACACTAGAGTGAGGGTCAGTGTGGGGTGTACTGGAGTGAGGGTCAGTGTGGGGTGTACTGGAGTGAGGGTCAGTGGGGTATACTGAAGTGAGGGTCAGTGTGGGGTACAGTGAGGGTCAGTGTGGGGTGTACTGGAGTAATGGTCAGTGTGGGGTATACTGGAGTGAGGGTCAGTGTGGGGTACACTGGAGTCAGCGTCAGTGTGGGGTGTACAGGAGTGAGGGTCAGTGTGGGGTACACTGGAGTGAGGGTCAGTGTGGGGTACACTGGAGTGATGGTCAGTGTGGGGTACACTGGAGTGAGGGTCAGTTGTGGGGTATACTGGAGTGAGGGTCAGTGTGGGGTACACTGGAGTGAGGGTCAGTGTGGGGTACACTGGAGTGAGGGTCAGTGTGGGGTATACTGGAGTGAGGGTCAGTGTGGGGTATACTGGAGTGAGGGTCACTGTGGGGTGTATTGGAGTGAGGGTCAGTGTGGGGTGTATTGGAGTGAGGGTCAGTGTGGGATATACTGGAGTGAGGGTCACTGTGGGGTGTATTGGAGTGAGGGTCAGTGTGGGGTATACTGGAGTGAGGGTCAGTGTGGGGTGTATTGGAGTGAGGGTCAGTGTGGGGTATACTGGAGTGAGGGTCAGTGCGGTGTATACTGGAGTGAGGGTCAGTGTGGGGTGTACTGGAGTGAGGGTCAGTGTGGGATGTACTGGAGTGAGGGTCAGTGTGGGGTATACTGGAGTGAGGGTCAATGTGGGGTATACTGGAGTGAGGGTCAGTGTGGGATACACTGGAGTGAGGGTCAGTGTGGGGTATACTGGAGTGAGGGTCAGTGTGGGGTATACTGGAGTGAGGGTCAGTGTTGGATGTACTGGAGTGAGGGTCAGTGTGGGGTATACTGGAGTGAGGGTCAATGTGGGGTATACTGGAGTGAGGGTCAGTGTGGGATACACTGGAGTGAGGGTCAGTGTGGGGTATACTGAAGTGAGGGTCAGTGTGGGGTACACTGGAGTGAGGGTCAGTGTGGTGTGTACTGGAGTAAGGGTCAGTGTTGGGTATACTGGAGTGAGGGTCAGTGAGTGGTATACTGGAATGAGGGTCAGTGTGGGGTATACTGGAGTAAGGGTCAGTGTGGGGTGTACTGGAGTGAGGGTCAGTGTGGGGTACACTGGAGTGAGGGTCAGTGTGGGGTATACTGGAGTGAGGGTCAGTGTGGGGTACACTGGAGTCAGGGTCAGTGTGGGGTGTACTGGAGTGAGGGTCAGTGTGGGGTACACTGCAGTGAGGGTCAGTGTGGGGTATACTGGAGTGAGGGTCAGTGTGGTGTATACTGGAGTGAAGGTCAGTGTGGGGTACACTGGAGTGAGGGTCAGTGTGGGGTACACTGGAGTGAGGGTCAGTGTGGGGTATACTGGAGTGAGGGTCAGTGTGGGGTATACTGGAGTGAGGGTCAGTGTGGAGTATACTGGAGTGAGGGTCACTGTGGGGTGTATTGGCGTGAGGGTCAGTGTGGGGTGTATTGGAGTGAGGGTCAGTGTGGGGTGTACTGGAGTGTGGGTCAGTGTGGGGTATACTGAAGTGAGGGTCAGTGTGGGATATACTGGAGTGAGGGTCAGTGTGGGGTATACTGAAGTGAGGGTCAGTGTGGGATATACTGGAGTGAGGGTCAGTGTGGGGTATACTGGAGTGAGGGTCAGTGTGGGGTACACTGGAGTGAGGGTCAGTGTGGGGTGTACTGGAGTGAGGGTCAGTGTGGGGTATACTGGAGTGAGGGTCAGTGTGGGGTATACTGGAGTGAGGGTCAGTGTGGGGTGGACTGGAGTAAGGGTCAGTGTGGGGTACACTGGAGTGAGGGTCAGTGTGGGGTGTACTGGAGTAAGGGTCAGTGTGGGGTATACTGGAGTGAGGGTCAGTGTGGGGTGTATTGGAGTGAGGGTCAGTGTGGGATATACTGGAGTGAGGGTCACTGTGGGGTGTATTGGAGTGAGGGTCAGTGTGGGGTATACTGGAGTGAGGGTCAGTGTGGGGTATACTGGAGTGAGGGTCAGTGTGGGGTACACTGGAGTGAGGGTCAGTGTGGGGTACACTGGAGTGAGGGTCAGTGTGGGGTGTACTGGAGTAAGGGTCAGTGTGGGGTATACTGGAGTGAGGGTCAGTGTGGGGTGTATTGGAGTGAGGGTCAGTGTGGGGTATACTGGAGTGAGGGTCACTGTGGGGTGTATTGGAGTGAGGGTTAGTGTGGGGTATACTGGAATGAGGGTCAGTGTGGGGTATACTGGAGTGAGGGTCAGTGTGGGGTATACTGGAGTGAGGGTCAGTGCGGTGTATACTGGAGTGAGGGTCAGTGTGGGGTACACTGGAGTGAGGGTCAGTGTGGGGTATACTGGAGTGGGTGTCAGTGTGAGGTGTATACTGGAGTGAGGGTCAGTGTGGGGTACACTGGAGTGAGGGTCAGTGTGGGGTACACTGGAGTGAGGGTCAGTGTGGGGTATACTGGAGTGGGTGTCAGTGTGAGGTCTACTGGAGTGAGGGTCAGTGTGGGGTATACTGGAATGAGGGTCAGTGCGGGGTATACTGGAGTGAGGGTCAGTGTGGGGTATACTGGAGTGAGGGTCAGTGCGGTGTATACTGGAGTGAGGGTCAGTGTGGGGTACACTGGAGTGAGGGTCAGTGTGAGGTATACTGGAGTGAGGGTCAGTGTGGGGTATACTGGAGTGAGGGTCAGTGTGGGGTATACTGGAGTGAGGGTCAGTGTGGGGTACACTGGAGTGAGTGTCAGTGTGGGGTATACTGGAGTGAGGGTCAGTGTGGGATATACTGGAGTGAGGGTCAGTGTGGGATATACTGGAGTGTGGGTCAGTGTGGGGTACACTGGAGTGAGGGTGGGTACACTGGAGTGAGGGTCAGTGTGGGGTACACTGGAGTGAGGGTCAGTGTGGGATGTACTGGAGTGAGGGTCAGTGTGGAGTATACTGGGGTGAGGGTCAGTGTGGGATGTACTGGAGTGAGGGTCAGTGTGGGATGTACTGGAGTGAGGGTCAGTGTAGGGTATACTGGAGTGAGGGTCAGTGTGGGGTACACTGGAGTGAGGGTCAGTGTGGGGTATACTGGAGTGAGGGTCAGTGTGGGATGTACTGGAGTGAGGGTCAGTGTAGGGTACACTGGAGTGAGGGTCAGTGTGGGGTACACTGGAGTGAGGGTCAGTGTGGGGTACACTGGAGTGAGGGTCAGTGTGGGGTGTACTGGAGTGAGGGTCAGTGTGGGGTATACTGGAGTGAGGGTCAGTGTAGGGTACACTGGAGTGAGGGTCAGTGTGGGGTACACTGGAGTGAGGGTCAGTGTGGGATACACTGGAGTGAGGGTCAGTGTGGGGTACACTGGAGTGAGGGTCAGTGTGGGGTACACTGGAGTGAGGGTCAGTGTGGGGTATACTGGAGCCCGGGGACAGACATTATCCACCCCCCCACCGTCAATGAGCTGCCCTCTGACTAACCCAAGTCTCTCCTTCTCCCTACAGGGATAGTGGAGGACGAATGCAGATCCAGGTAGGACCCTCAAAGCTGCGACCCAGCCCTTGGACAGGAGGAGACCACCCCTCAGGAGGGATGTATCGCCCTCGGATGGGGGGCATTGCCGATTAGCCAGAACGATACCGGGGTTGGGGGGGCCGTGGTGAGGGTGTGTGAAAGGGTTAATGTCTGGTTTCAGGTCTCACAGACCGGGCTTTGTGCTCCCTCGAGTGTTGACGATTGGTCCGATCGGGGGGTTTGAGATGGTTTAGGGTTACAGTGGGGTTGATAGAGAGAAACTATCTAATCGCAGGGTGGGTGTGGGTGGGAGGTGGAGTCAGAACCAACAGGCTGAACCTTAAAATTCGATCCCAGCCGTTCGGGGGGATCTTAGGAAGTATTTCTTCACACAAAAGCGGAGATGGAATCCGGAACTCCCCCCCCTCGAAAAGCTGTTGAAGTTGCAGGAGCAGTGGGGGTGGGGGGGGGGAGGGCGGGGGGGGGTGGGGGGGGGTGGTGGGGGGATTAAGGGTTATGTGACTAAGGTGGATGGATGGAGTTAAGGTGCAGAACAGACATGCTCTAATGGAATTGTGTAACAGGCTCGAGAGGGGCTGAATGGCCTCCTCCTGTTCCTGTGTAACAGGCTCGAGAGGGGCTGAATGGCCTCCTCCTGTTCCTGTGTAATGGGCTCGAGAGAGAGGGGCTGAATGGCCTCCTCCTGTTGCTGTGTAACAGGCTCAAGAGCGGCTGAATGGCCTCCTGCTATTCCTCTGTAACAGGCTCGAGAGGGGCTGAATGGACTCCTCCTGTTCCTGTGTAACAGGCTCAAGAGGGGCTGAATGGCCTCCTGCTGTTCCTGTGTAACAGGCTCGAGAGGGGCTGAATGGCCTCCTCCTGTTCCTGTGTAACAGGCTGGAGAGGGGCTGAATGGCCTCCTCCTGTTCCTGTGTAACAGGCTCGAGAGGGGCTGAATGGCCTCCTCCTGTTCCTGTGTAATGGGCTCGAGAGAGAGGGGCTGAATGGCCTCCTTCTGTTCCTGTGTAAGAGGCTCGAGAGGGGCTGAATGGCCTCCTCCTGTTCCTGTGTAAGGGATGAGGGGCTGAATGGCCTCCTGCTGTTCGTGTGTAAGGGATGAGGGGGTGTGAGACTGAGCGAGATCCCGGTTCTAATTGTCCTCCTCCCACACAGACTGCAGTCGACACTGGGTCGCTCTCAGAGACAGAGGAGGTCTCGACCCTGCTCCCAGTACAATCAGAACCTCTTCAGTGGCGACCTGCAGTTGTTCATCAAGGTACAGTGACCCTGGGGCAAATAAAGAAACAGCTCTTTAAATCTCGCTAAGGCCAACCCTCAGGGACCGAGGCCCAGCACCCGGTTTTGATGGACCATTTCCGGGGTCAGGGGTGATGGGTGAGTGGGAGGGGAGAGTCGGTGGGGGTGGGGTGGCCGGAGACCTCAGGCTGGCCTGAGGATAGATGGTGCCCAATCAAACACCCCTCCGAGTTCATCGAGCCAGTCGCGCTGCACCCTGAGAGATGAGGCGTCAGACACCTGTCCCAGCCCACAGGGTCCTGGGTTCAGGAGCTGGGGCAGGGTGAGGGGTCGGGAGCAGGGTTACAGGTCAGGACAGGGCGAGGGGTCAGGAACGGGGTAACTGGTCGGGAGAGGGTGAGGGGTCGGGAATGGGGTTACAGGTTGAGACAGGGTGAGGGGTCGAGAGCAGGGTGACAGGTCGGGGCAGGGCGAGGGGTCGAGAATGGGGTTACAGGTCGGGGCGGGGTGAGGGGTCGAGAATGGGGTTACGGGTCGGGGCAAGGTGAGGGGTCGGGAACGGGGTTACAGGTCATGACAGGGTGAGGGGTCAAGAACGGGGTAACAGGCCGGGACAGGGTGAGGGTTCGAGAACAGGGTTACAGGTCGGGACAGGGTGAGGGGTCAAGAACAGGGTTACAGGTCGGGTCAGGACGAGGTGTCTAGAACGGGGTTACAGGTTGGGACAGGGTAAGGGGTCGGGAAAGGGGTTACGGGTTGGGGCAGGGCAAGGGGTCGAGAACAGGGTAACAGGTCAGGACAGGGTGAGGGGTCGAGAACAGGGTTACAGGTTGGGACAGGGTGATGGGTCGAGAACGGGGTTACAGGTCAGGACAGGGTGAGGGGTCGAGAACGGGATTACAGGTCAGGACAGGGTGAGGGGTCGAGAATGGGGTAACAGGTCAGGACAGGGTGAGGGGTCAGGAATGGGGTTACAGGTCGGGAGAGGGTGAGGGGTCGGGTACGGGGTTACAGGTCGGGAGAGGGTGAAGGGTTGGGAACGCGGTTACAGGTTGGGACAGGGAGAGAGGTCGGGAATGGGGTTACAGTTAAGGATAGAATGAGAGATCTAGATAGGAAGGATTGGGATATGGTGAGCGATTGGAACAGGAGGAATCGGAATGGGAGGGATCAGGATGTGGTGAAGGATCAGGATGGGATGGATTGGAATGTGGTAAGAGTATTGGACGGGAGGGAGTGGAATGGGAGGGATCAGAATTGGAGGGATCAGGAGGTCCGGAGGGAGGGATTGGGACAGGAGTGATCAGGGCGGGAGAGAGAGATCCGGACAAGAGGGAGGGATCCGGAAAGATTGGGATGTGGTGGAGGATCCGAACAGATCAGGATTTGGGGGGGATACGGATGGATCGGGATACGGTGAGGGATCTGGATGGATCGGGATATGGTGAGGGATCCGGATGGGTCGGGATGTGGTGAGGGATCCGGATGTAGTGAGGGATTGGGATTTGGCGGGGATACGGATGGATCGGGATACGGTGAGGGATTTGGACGGATTGGGATACGGTGAGGGATCTGGATGGATCGGGATGTGGTGAAGGACCCGGATGTGGTGAGGGATCGGGATACGGTGAGGGGTGTGGTTTGTGCTGCAGATTCCCAGGATTGGATCTGATTCTATGGGAATCTCCTTCCCTTTCCCTAACCCTCAATGTGCTCTTCGCTTCACCCTCAGAGCTCGGGACAGCCCATCCCCCTGGTCGTGGTGAGCTGTATTCGATTCATTAACCTGTATGGTGAGTGATCTCTCCATGTCCCTCCCACAACTCCAACCTTTCCTACCTCCCTCCCCCTCTCTCCCTCCTCTCTCCCCCTCCCTTTTTCCCTCCAACTCTCTGTCCTTCCCTTGCTATCCCTCCCTCCCTCCCTTACCCCCTCTATCTCTCTCACTTTCTTGCTTCCCACCTCCATCCCAGTATCCTCCTCCCTCTCTCTGCCTCCCTCCTCCCATATCTCCCTCCCTCTCTCTCCTGCCCCTTCTCTCTTACCCTCCCTCCCTCCCTCTCACCTCTAATCCCCTCTCTCCCCTTCCCCTTTCATTTTGTCCCTCTCTCTCTCTGCCCCTACTCCCCGTCCCTCTCTCCCTCCCTCAGTCTCCCACCCTGCACTCTCCCTCACTCGCTCACTCTCTCTCTCCTTTGTCCTCTTTCCCTCCTCTTTCCATGGCTTCCCCACTCCCTCCCTCTCTCCCTCCCGTGTCCCCCTCCCTGTGGCTCCCCTACTCCCTCCTTTGTCCTCATTCGCTTCCACTCCTCTCTCGCTCTCCCGCTTCCCCCCTCTCTCACCCTTCCCTCCTCGCGCTCTCCCTCCCTCCCTCCCCTGGATGTGAGGAGGGTCTGTGATTCTATGACCCACTGTCACTGAGAGATTCTGGGTGTGAATCTGGGTCTGATCTGGATTCTGTTTGATTTGGCGCAGGGTTTGATTCTGGATGTGAATCTGGGTCTGATCTGGATTCTGTTTGATTTGGCGCAGGGTTTGATTCTGGATGTGAATCTGGGTCTGATCTGGATTCTGTTTGATTTGGTGCAGGTTTGATTCTGGATGTGAATCTGGGTCTGATCTGGATTCTGTTTGATTTGGTGCAGGTTTTGATTCTGCATGTGAATCTGGGTCTGATCTGGATTCTGTTTGATTTGGCGCAGGGTTTGATTCTGAATGTGAATCTGGGTCTGATCTGGATTCTGTTTGATTTGGCGCAGGGTTTGATTCTGGGTGTGAATCTGGGTCTGATCTGGATTCTGTTTGATTTGGTGCAGGGTTTGATTCTGGATGTGAATCTGGGTCTGATCTGGATTCTGTTTGATTTGGTGCAGGGTTTGATTCTGGATGTGAATCTGGGTCTGATCTGGATTCTGTTTGATTTGGCGCAGGGTTTGATTCTGGATGTGAATCTGGGTCTGATCTGGATTCTGTTTGATTTGGTGCAGGGTTTGATTCTGGGTGTGAATCTGGGTCTGATCTGGATTCTGTTTGATTTGGCGCAGGGTTTGATTCTGGATGTGAATCTGGGTCTGATCTGGATTCTGTTTGATTTGGTGCAGGGTTTGATTCTGGGTGTGAATCTGGGTCTGATCTGGATTCTGTTTGATTTGGCGCAGGGTTTGATTCTGGATGTGAATCTGGGTCTGATCTGGATTCTGTTTGATTTGGCGCAGGGTTTGATTCTGGGTGTGAATCTGGGTCTGATCTGGATTCTGTTTGATTTGGCGCAGGGTTTGATTCTGGATGTGAATCTTGGTCTGATCTGGATTCTGTTTGATTTGGTGCAGGGTTTGATTCTGGGTGTGAATCTGGGTCTGATCTGGATTCTGTTTGATTTGGCGCAGGGTTTGATTCTGGATGTGAATCTGGGTCTGATCTGGATTCTGTTTGATTTGGCGCAGGGTTTGATTCTGAATGTGAATCTGGGTCTGATCTGGATTCTGTTTGATTTGGTGCAGGGTTTGATTCTGGATGTGAATCTGGGTCTGATCTGGATTCTGTTTGATTTGGTGCAGGGTTTGATTCTGGATGTGAATCTGGGTCTGATCTGGATTCTGTTTGATTTGGTGCAGGGTTTGATTCTGGATGTGAATCTTGGTCTGATCTGGAATCTGTTTGATTTGGTGCAGGTTTGATTCTGGATGTGAATCTGGGTCTGATCTGGATTCTGTTTGATTTGGAGCAGGGTTTGATTCTGGATGTGAATCTGGGTCTGATCTGGATTCTGTTTGATTTGGTGCAGGGTTTGATTCTGGATGTGAATCTGGTTCTGATCTGGATTCAGTTTGATTTGGTGCAGGGTTTGATTCTGGATGTGACACTGGGTCTGATCGGGATTCTGTTTGATTTGGTGGAGGGTTTGATTCTGGATGTGAATCTGGGTCTGATCCAGATTCTGTTTGATTTGGTGCAAGGTTTGATTCTGGGTGTGAATCTTGGTCTGATCTGGATTCTGTTTGATTTGGTGCAGGGTTTGATTCTGGGTGTGAATCTGGGTCTGATCTGGATTCTGTTTGATTTGGTGCAGGGTTTGATTCTGGATGTGAATCTGGGTCTGATCTGGATTCTGTTTGATTTGGTGCAGGGTTTGATTCTGGATGTGAATCTTGGTCTGATCTGGAATCTGTTTGATTTGGTGCAGGGTTTGATTCTGGATGTGACACTGGGTCTGATCGGGATTCTGTTTGATTTGGTGCAGGGTTTGATTCTGGATGTGACACTGGGTCTGATCTGGATTCTGTTTGATTTGGCGCAGGGTTTGATTCTGGATGTGAATCTGGGTCTGATCTGGATTCTGTTTGATTTGGTGCAAGGTTTGATTCTGGGTGTGAATCTTGGTCTGATCTGGATTCTGTTTGATTTGGTACAGGGATTGATTCTGGATGTGAATCTGGGTCTGATCTGGATTCTGTTTGATTTGGTGCAGGGTTTGATTCTGGATGTGACACCGGGTCTGATCGGGATTCTGTTTGATTTGGTGCAGGGTTTGATTCTGGATGTGAATCTGGGTCTGATCTGGATTCTGTTTGATTTGGTGCAGGGTTTGATTCTGGATGTGAATCTGGGTCTGATCCGGATTCTGTTTGATTTGGTGCAGGTTTTGATTCTGCATGTGAATCTGGGTCTGATCCGGATTCTGTTTGATTTGGTGCAGGGTTTGATTCTGGATGTGAATCTGGGTCTGATCTGGATTCAGTTTGATTTGGTGCAGGGTTTGATTCTGGATGTGAATATGGGTCTGATCTGGATTCTGTTTGATTTGGCGCAGGGTTTGATTCTGGATGTGAATCTGGGTCTGATCTGGATTCTGTTTGATTTGGGGCAGGGTTTGATTCTGGATGTGAATCTGGGTCTGATCTGGATTCTGTTTGATTTTGCGCAGGGTTTGATTCTGGGTGTGAATCTGGTTCTGATCTGGATTCTGTTTGATTAGGTGCAGGGATTGATTCTGGTTGTGAATCTGGGTCTGATCTGGATTCTGTTTGATTTGGCGCAGGGTTTGATTCTGGATGTGAATCTGGGTCTGATCTGGATTCTGTTTGATTTGGCGCAGGGTTTGATTCTGGATGTGAATCTGGGTCTGATCTGGATTCTGTTTGATTTGGCGCAGGGTTTGATTCTGGATGTGAATCTGGGTCTGATCTGGATTCTGTTTGATTTGGCGCAGGGTTTGATTCTGGATGTGAATCTGGGTCTGATCTGGATTCTGTTTGATTTGGTGCAGGGTTTGATTCTGGATGTGAATCTGGGTCTGATCTGGATTCTGTTTGATTTGGTGCAGGGTTTGATTCTGGATGTGAATCTGGGTCTGATCTGGATTCTGTTTGATCTTGAACAGGTTTACATCATGAGGGAATCTTTCGCATCCCAGGGTCACAGGTTGAGGTCAATGACATCAGGAACGCCTTTGAAAGGGGTTTGTACTTTTGACTGTTGCTGTCTCCTGGCCAGGGAGCGGAGGGTAGGGGATCGCTGTTGGGTGGCGTGGATGATAGTGTGCGTTGGTTGGGAGGGATTGGCAGGTATTTGAAGGGGAGGCCAGGATTTAGTGGGAGGGACTCATGCAGGAGCCTTTGGTAATTGTGGGGTTGGTGCTATTGTGGCCTGTGTTTGTGTTGGTGTGGGGGAGGTGGGAGTTGGGGCAAGGTGAGCTGTTGGATTGTGTGTGGGTGTGTGTGTGCGTGTGTGTGTGACAGTGCCTCCGTGAGTGTTTGTGTGTTGTGTGAGTGTGTGTGACTGTTTTTGTTTGTGAGGTGTGACTGTGCATATGTGTGTGTGTGACTATGTGTTTGTGAGGTGTGTGAGTGTATGCATGCATTAGGTGAGTGAGTGTGGGTGACTGTGTTTGAGGTGTTTGAGTGAAGTGACTGTGTTCATGTGAGGTGTGTGTGAGTGTATGTGAGCTGTCTGTATGTGACTGGTTTGTGAGGTTATGTGTGTGTGGCTGTATTAGGTGTGTGTGACTGTGTGTTTGGTGTGTGTGACTGTGTGTGAGACTGTGGGTGTGTGTTTTGTGTGTATGTGTTTTGTGTGCTTGTGTGTATGTGTGTTTGGTGTGTGTGTTAGGTGTGAAGGTGTGTGTGTGTTAGGTGTGAAGGAGTGTG
>JANJGN010002392.1:65000-70000 GCA_026770705.1 Isurus oxyrinchus
AGCGCCGCACTGTCGGAAGGTCAGTGCTGAGGGAGCGCTGCACTGTGGGAGGGTCGGTTGCTGAGGGAGCGCTGCACTGTGGGAGGGTCAGTGCTGAGGGAGAGCCGCACTGTGGGAGGGTCAGTGCTGAGGGAGCGCCGCACTGTGGGAGGGTCAGTGCTGAGGGAGCGCCGCACTGTGGGAGGGTCAGTGCTGAGGGAGCGCCGCACTGTGGGAGGGTCAGTGCTGAGGGAGCGCCACATTGTCGGAGGGTCAGTGCTGAGGGAGCGCCGCACTGTGGGAGGGTCAGTGCTGAGGGAGAGCCGCACTGTCGGAGGGTCAGTGCTGAGGGAGCGCCACACTGTCAGAGGGTCAGTGCTGAGGGAGTGCCACACTGTCAGAGGGTCAGTGCTGAGGGAGCGCCACACTGTCGGAGGGTCAATACTGAGGGAGCGCCGCACTGTCGGAGGGTCAGTGCTGCACTGTCGGAGGGTCAGTAGTGAGGGAGCGCCGCACTGTCAGAGGGTCAGTGCTGAGGGTGAGCCGCACTGTCGGATGGTCAGTGCTGAGGGAGTGCTGCACTGTTACAGTTGCTGTCTTTCGGGATGAGACATTAAACTGAGCCCCTGCCTGCCCTCTGGGGTGGGTGTAAGAGATCTCACGGCGAAGATTGGAAGAGGAGCGGTTGATGAGCTCTTTTCCATGAACTATTGCGCTGATGCTGGGTGGGTGATATTGTGAATTATATTGGGACAGGGTGATATGCGGCTGTTATTGGGACAGGGTGATATGAGGCTGTTATTGGGACAGGGTGATATGCGGCTGTTATTGGGACAGGGTGATATGCGGCTGTTATTGGGACAGGGTGATATGCGGCTGTTATTGGGACAGGGTGATATGCGGCTGTTATTGGGACAGGGTGATATGCGGCTGTTATTGGGACAGGGTGATATGCGGCTGTTATTGGGACAGGGTGATATGCGGCTGTTATTGGGACAGGGTGATATGCGGCTGTTATTGGGACGGGGTGATATGCGGCTGTTATTGGGACGGGGGTGATATGCGGCTGTTATTGGACGGGGTGATATGCGGCTGTTATTGGGACAGGGTGATATGCGGCTGTTATTGGGACAGGGTGATATGCGGCTGTTATCGGGACAGGGTGATATGCGGCTGTTATTGGGACAGGGTGATAGGGGATGGGGGCGGTGATCTTACTGACAGCTCCTGACATGATGTATGGGTAGGGGGTGTGAGACAGATGCTGAAAGCTGGGTGGGACAGTGTGGAACCTTTGTTACTGTGACTCACACCTCAGATTGGAATGAAACCTCTTTTTCTGAACAGCGCCAGTCTCCAGAGTGAGCCAGTGACAGAGGAGTGCGACCAGGACTCTCTGCTGGAAATACACGTCAGCGAGGATGGTACGTCTCTCTCTCTCTCTCTCTCAATCCCTCACTCTTCCCCACGTCCTCACGTTTTCACTCTCACCCTCCCTCCCTCTCTCCCCCTCCCTCTCTCTCTCTCTCCCTTTACTCTCTCTCTATCCCTCTCTCTCTCTCGTTCTTTCTATCTCTTGCCTTCTCTCTCTCTTTCTCCCTCTGTCTCTCTCACTCTCTGCCTCTCCCTTTCCCCCTTCATCTCCTTCTCCCCCTCTCTCTCCCCCCTTCTCCCTGCTCCCTCCCTGTCTCTCTCCCTCCCTCTCTCCCTCCCTCTCTCTCTCTGTCTCTCTCTATCTCTGTCTCTCCCTCCCTCTCCTCTCTCTCCCTCCCCCCCGTCTCCCTCTCTCCCTCCCTCCCCCTCTCTTCCTCCCTCCCCCTCCCACTCCCCTCTCTCCCTCCCTCCCCCTCCCACTCCCCTCTCTGTCCCTCCCCCCTGCTCCCTCTCCCTCCCCTCGCTCCCTCTCCCTGCCCCTGCTCCCTCTCCCTCCCCCTGCTCCTCTCCCTCCCCTCGCTCTGTCCCTTCCCCTGCTGTCTCTCCCTCCCCCTTGCTCCCTCTCCCTCCCCTGCTCCCTCTCCCTCCCCCTGCTCCCTCTCCCTCACTCCCTCTCCTTTCCCCCGCTCCCTCTCCCTCCCCCTGCCCCTTCCCTCACTCCCTCTCCCTTCCCTCGCTCCCTCTCCCTCCCCGCTGCTCCCTCTCCCTCCCCCCTGCTCCCTCTCCCTCCCCTCACTCTGTCCCTCCCCCTGCTCCCTCTCCCTCCCCCCGCTCCCTCTCCCTCCCCCCTGCTCCCTCTCCCTCCCCTCGCTCTGTCCCTCCCCCTGCTCCCTCTCCCTCCCCCCTGCTCCCTCTCCCTCCCCCCTGCTGCCTCTCCCTCCCCTCGCTCTGTCCCTCCCCCTGCTCCCTCTCCCTCTCCCCTGCTCCCTCTCCCTCCCCCTGCTCCCTCTCCCTCCCCTCGCTCTGTCCCTCCCCCTGTTTCCTCTCCCTGCCCCCTTCTCCCTCTCCCTCCCCCTTCTCCCTCTCCCTTCCCTTGTTTCCTCTCCCTCCCCCTGCTCCCTCTCCCCCTCCCTCCCCCCTGCTCCCTCTCCCTTTCCCTCCCCCCTGCTCCCTCTCCCTCTCCCTCCCTCCACTCCCTCTCCCTCTCTCTCCCCCGCTCCCTCTCCCACTCCCTCCTCTGTTTCCTCTCCCTCCCCCCTGCTCCCTCTCCCTCTCCCTCCCCCCTCTCCCTCTCCCTCTCCCTCCCCCCTGCTCCCTCTTCCTCCCCCCTTCTCCCTCTCCCTCCCCCTGTTTCCGCTCCCTCCCCCCTGCTCCCTCTCCCTCCCCCCTGCTCCCTCTCCCTCTCCTCCCCCCTGCTCCCCCCTCCCTCCCCCCTGCTCCCTCTCCCTCTCCCTGGCCCCCTGCTCCCTCTCCCCCTCCCTCCCCCCTGCTCCCTCTCCCTCCCCAGTTTCCTCTCCCTCCCTCCGCTCCCTCTCCCTCTCCCTCCCCCTGCTTCTTCTCCCTCCCCCCTTCTCCCTATCCCTCTCCCTGTTTCCTCTCCCTCCCCCCTGCTCCCTCTCCCTCTCCCTCTCTCTCACTCTCAGTCCCTCTCTCCATCTCGCTCTGTTTCTACACAGCTACCTAAGCGCTCAGCGCCGGTGACGGAAGTTGGTTTGACTGGAGAATGTTTGGTGTTGCAAGCAGCAGGCGAGTGGGTGAATGATTTGGGAGGGGGGGGGGGGATGTTTGAGGCGGGGGCATTGATACTGAATAATGAGGTGTGAAGTCCTATCCCTCCGCAGAGGCACAGGGAGGCGATCTCCGAGCCGTGGCCAAGTTTGATTACTCAGCGCGTTCCGGGAAGGAGCTGTCACTGTGTAAAGGGGAACTGCTGCTGCTCTTCCAGAAGGTGTCCGACGACTGGTGGACAGGGCAGATTGGAGGGGTCAGGGGACTCGTACCGCACAAGTACATCGAGCTGACGGACACGTAAGTAATTAAGAGGGGCCATCCAAACATTCCCCACTGCTCTGGGTTCTCGGCTGCGAATCAGGGAGCGAAGGGGGCCTGTTCAGCCGGGGGGGTGAATCGCAGAGGCCCCCGGGTCCTGGTTTGTAACGCTGCAGGATCTCGGGGAGAGGATGGGGGTGGGGGGTGAGGTCGAGGGGCACTCCTAGACCTCCTGCACTGATCCCGCAACACGCCCACCGCCCCCCACCCCCACACCAGCGCACCCCACCTGGAACTCCATCCTCAGGGCTCCCCCGAGATCGGCCACCACCCGTGTACAGCGGAGACACAGGCCGTTCGGCCCAGCGGCTCTGTGCTAGCACCGGAGCACCCCCACGGGGCCCTCTCGCTGTGGGACAGCGATTGGAGAGAGGAGGAACTCTATGCTCTTCAGGAACCCCACCCACCCTCACCGCCAAAAAAACCAGGCTCTCTCCCCCAGCCCCCCCTGGACCCCAGTCCCCATCCCTGTTCCCGACCACCCGGATCCCAGTCCCAGTCCCTGTACCCCCCAGTCCGCATAGTCCCCATGCCCTCCCCGAACCATGGTCCTTGCCCACCAACAGACCCCATTCCCTTCCCACCCAAACCCCAGCCTACAGCTCCCTGATCCACCCTTCACTATGCTGCAATTGTTCACCTGCAAAGCATTAACCCAACTTCCTTCGCCTCCAGACCTGATGGTTTACTCGATGTTCCCAGTGACTCTGCGAATGAACAGTCTCCAAGCGAGGAAGCAACAGGCAGCAGCAGGTACTGCGACTAGAGGGAGCTTTACTCTGTATCTAACCCCGTGCTGTACCTGTCCTGGGAGTGTTTGATGGGGACGGTGTAGAGGGAGCTTTACTCTGTATCTAACCCCCGTGCTGTACCTGTCCTGGGAGTGTTTGATGGGGACGGTGTAGAGGGAGCTTTACTCTGTATCTAACCCCGTGCTATACCTGTCCCTGGGAGTGTTTGATGGGGACGGTGTAGAGGGAGCTTTACTCTGTATCTAACCCCGTGCTGTACCTGTCCTGGGAGTGTTTGATGGGGACGGTGTAGAGGGAGCTTTACTCTGTATCTAACCCCGTGCTGTACCTGTCCTGGGAGTGTTTGATGGGGACAGTGTAGAGGGAGCTTTACTCTGTATCTAACCCCGTGCTGTACCTGTCCTGGGAGTGTTTGATGGGGACGGTGTAGAGGCAGCTTTACTCTGTATCTAACCCCGTGCTGTACCTGTCCTGGGAGTGTTTGATGGGGACAGTGTAGAGGGAGCTTTACTCTGTATCTAACCCCGTGCTGTTCCTGTCCTGGGAGTGTTTGATGGGGACAGTGTAGAGGGAGCTTTACTCTGTATCTAACCCCGTGCTGTACCTGTCCTGGGAGTGTTTGGTGGGGACAGTGTAGAGGGAGCTTTATTCTGTATCTAACCCCGTGCTGTACCTGTCCTGGAGTGTTTGACGGGGACGGTGTAGAGGGAGCTTTACTCTGTATCTAACCCCATGCTGTACCTGTCCTGGGAGTGTTTGATGGGGATGGTATAGAGGGAGCTTTACTCTGTATCTAACCCCGTGCTGTACCTGTCCTGGGAGTGTTTGGTGGGGACGGTGTAGAGG
>JANJGN010002393.1:0-73048 GCA_026770705.1 Isurus oxyrinchus
GGAGGCAAGCAGAGTTAAACAGAGTTGGACAGATGCAAACAGAATTAAAGAGAGTTAAACAGAGGCAAACAGAGTTAAACAGCGTTAAACAGAGGCAAACAGAGTTAACTAGAGTTATACAGAGGCAATCAGAGAGGAAACAGAGTGAAACAGAGTAAAACAGAAACAACCAGAGTTAAACAGAGTTAAACAGAGTTTAAACAGAGGCAAACAGAGGGAAACAGAGTGAAACAGAGTTAAACAAAAAACAACCAGAGTTAAACAGAGTTAAAAAGACGCAGAGTTAAACAGAGTTAAACAGAGGCGAACAGAGTTAAACCGTGTTAAGTAGAGGTTAACAGATTTAAACAGAGTTAAACAGTGGCAAACAGATGGAAACTGAGTGAAACAGAGTTAAACAGAGGCATACAGAGTTATACAGAGTTAAACAGTGTTGAGCAGAGGAAAACAGAGTTAAACAGAGTTTAAACAGAGGCAAAACAGAGTTAAACAGAGTTAAACAGAGGCAAACAGAGTAAACAGAGTTTAAACAGAGTTAAGCAGAGGCAAACAGAGGGAAACAGAGTGAAACAGAATGAAACAAAAACCACCAGAGTTAAACAGAGTTAAAAAGACGCAAACAGAGTTAAACAGAGTTAAACAGTGGCGAACAGATTTAAACAGAGTTTAATTGAGGTTAACAGAGAATAAACAGAGTTAAACAGTGAAAACAGTTGGAAACAGAATGAAACAGAGTTAAACAGAGGCATACAGAGTTATACAGAGTCATACAGTGGTTGAACAGAGGCAAACAGAGTTAAACAGAGTTAAACAGAGGCAAACAGAGTTAAACAGAGGCAAACAGAGTACAACAGAGATAAACAGAGTTAAACAGTGAAAACAGATGGAAACAGAATGAAACAGAGTTAAACAGAGGCATACAGAGTTATACACAGTCATACAGTGTTGAACAGAGGCAAACAGAGTTAAACAGCGTTAAACAGAGGCAAACAGAGTTAAACAGAGGCAAACAGAGTACAACAGAGTTAAACAGAGTTAAACAGAGGGAAACAGAGTTAAACAGAGTTAAACCGAGGCACACAGAGTTAAAAAGAGGCAATTTGAGTTAAACAGAGTGAAACAGAGCTAAACAGTGCCAAACAGAGTTAAACAGAGTTAAACAGAGGCAAACAGAGGGGAAACAGAGTGAAACAGATCCAAACAGTGGCAGAAAGAGTTAAACAGAGTTAAACAGAGTTTAAACAGAGTTGAAAGAGGCTTACAGAGTTAAATAGATTGAAACAGAGGCAAAGAGAGTTGAACAGATATAAACAGAGAACAACAGAGTTAAACAGAGGGAAACGGAGTTAAACAGAGTTAAACGAGGCGAACAGAGTTAAATAGAGTTAAACATAGTTAAACAGAGTTCAACAGAGGTAAACAGAGTTAAACATAGGCAAACAGAATTCAAAATAGTTAAATAGAGTTAATCACAGGCAAACAGAGGGAAACTGAGTTAAACAGAGTTAAACAGAGTTAAACAGAGGCATACAGAGTTATACAGAGTTACCACAGAGTTAAACAGAGGCATACAGAGTTCAACAAATTTAGACAGAGGCAGACAGAGTTAGACAGAGTTAAACAGAGGCAAACAGAGTTAAATAGAGTTAAACAGAGGCAAACAGAGGGAAACTGAGTTAAACAGTGTTAAACAGAGGCAAGCAGAGTTCAACAGAGTTAAACTGACCTAAACAGTGGCAAACAGAGGGAAACAGAGTGAAACAGTGTTAAACAGAGGCATAAAGAGTTATACAGTGTTAAACAGTGTTGAACAGAGGCAAACAGAGTTAAACAGAGTTAAACAGAGGCAAACAGTGGTAAACTGAGTGAAACAGAATTAAACAGAGGCAAGCAGAGTTAAACAGAGTTGGCAGATGCAAACAGAATTAAAGAGAGTTAAACAGAGGCAAACAGAGTTAAACAGCGTTAAACAGAGGCAAACAGAGTTAACTAGAGTTATACAGAGGCAATCAGAGAGAAACAGAGTGAAACAGAGTTAAACAGAAACAACCAGAGTTAAACAGAGTTAAACAGAGTTAAACAGAGTTAAACAGAGGCAAACAGAGGGAAACAGAGAAACAGAGTTAAACAGAGGCAAACAGAGGGAAACAGAGTGAAACAGAGTTAAACAAAAACAACCAGAGTTAAACAGAGTTAAAAAGACGCAGAGTTAAACAGATTTAAACAGAGGCGAACAGCGTTAAACCGTGTTAAGTAGAGGTTAACGATTTAAACAGAGTTAAACAGTGGCAAACAGATGGAAACTGAGTGAAACAGAGTTAAACAGAGGCATACAGTGTTATACAGAGTTAAACAGTGTTGAGCAGAGGCAAACAGAGTTAAACAGAGTTAAACAGAGGCAAACAGAGTTAAACAGAGTTAAACAGAGTTAAGCAGAGGCAAACAGAGGGAAACAGAGTGAAACAGAGTGAAACAAAAACCACCAGAGTTAAACAGAGTTAAAAAGGACGCAAACAGAGTTAAACAGAGTTAAACAGAGGTGAACAGATTTAAACAGAGTTTAATAGAGGTTAACAGAGTTAAACAGAGTTTAAACAGTGAAAACAGATGGAAACAGAATGAAACAGAGTTAAACAGAGGCATACAGAGTTATACAGTGTTGAACAGAGGCAAACAGAGTTAAACAGAGTTAAACAGAGGCAAACAGAGTTTAAACAGAGGCAAACAGAGTACAACAGAGTTAAACAGAGTTAAACAGAGGGAAACAGAGTTAAACAGAGTTAAACAGAGGTGAACAGATTTAAAACAGAGTTTAATAGACGTTAACAGAGTTAAACAGAGTTAAACAGTGAAAAACAGATGGAAACAGAATGAAACAGAGTTAAACAGAGGCATACAGAGTTAAACAGTGTTGAACAGAGGCAAACAGATTTAAACAGAGTTAAACAGAGGCAAACAGAGTTAAAACAGAGGCCAACAGAGTACAACAGAGTTAAACAGAGTTAAACAGAGGGAAACAGAGTTAAACAGAGTTAAACCGATGCACCACAGAGTTAAACAGAGTTAAACAGAGGCAATTTGAGTTAAACAGAGTGAAACAGAGCTAAACAGTGGCAAACAGAGTTAAACAGAGTTAAACAGAGGCAAACAGAGGTAAACTGAGTGAAACAGAATTAAACAGAGGCAAGCAGAGTTAAACAGAGTTGGACAGATGCAAACAGAATTAAAGAGAGTTAAACAGAGGCGAACAGAGTTAAACCAGCGTTAAACAGAGGCAAACAGAGTTAACTAGAGTTATACAAAGGCAATCAGACAGAAACAGAGTGAAACAGAGTTAAACAGAAACAACCAGAGTTAAACAGAGTTAAACAGAGTTAAACAGAGTTAAACAGAGTCAAACAGAGGGAAACAGTGTGAAACAGAGTTAAACAAAAACAACCAGAGTTAAAACAGAGTTAAAAAGACGCAGATTTAAACAGAGTTAAACAGAGGCGAACAGAGTTAAACCGTGTTAAGTAGAGGTTAACAGATTTAAACAGAGTTAAAACAGTGGCAAACAGATGGAAACTGAGTGAAACAGAGTTAAACAGAGGCATACAGAGTTATACAGAGTTAAACAGTGTTGAGCAGAGGCAAACAGAGTTAAACAGAGGCAAACAGAGTTAAACAGAGTCAAACAGAGGCAAACAGAGTTAAACAGAGTTAAACAGAGTTAAGCAGAGGCAAACAGAGGGAAACAGAGTGAAACAGAGTTAAACAGAGTTGAAAAGAGACTTACAGAGTTATATAGATTGAAACAGAGGCAAAGAGAGTTGAACAGATATAAATAGAACTACAAAAGGGTTAAACAGAGTTAAACAGAGGGAAACGGAGTTAAACAGAGTTAAACCGAGGCGAACAGAGTTAAATAGAGTTAAACATAGTTAAACAGAGTTCAACAGAGGTAAACAGAGTTAAACATAGGCAAACAGAATTCAAAATAGTTAAATAGTGTTAATCACAGGCAAACAGAGGGAAACTGAGTTAAACAGAGTTAAACAGAGTTAAACAGAGGCATACAGAGTTATACAGAGTCACACAGAGTTAAACAGAGGCATACAGAGTTCAACAAATTTAGACAGAGGCAAACAGAGTTAGACAGAGTTAAACAGAGGCAAACAGAGTTACATAGAGTTAAACAGAGGCAAACAGAGGGAAACTGAGTTAAACAGAGTTAAACAGAGGCAAGCAGAGTTCAACAGAGTTAAACTGACCTAAACAGTGGCAAACCAGAGGGAAACAGAGTGAAACAGTGTTAAGCAGAGGCATACAGAGTTATACAGTGTTAAACCGTGTTGAACAGAGGCAAACAGAGTTAAACAAAGTTAAACAGAGGCAAACAGAGGTAAACTGAGTGAAACAGAATTAAACAGAGGCAAGCAGAGTTAAACAGAGTTGGACAGATGCAAACAGAATTAAACAGAGTTAAACAGAGGCAAACAGAGTTAAACAGCGTTAAACAGAGGCAAACAGAGTTAACTAGAGTTATACAGAGGCAATCAGAGAGAAACAGAGTGAAACAGAGTTAAACAGAAACAACCAGAGTTAAACAGAGTTAAACAGAGTTAAACAGAGTTAAACAGAGGCAAACAGAGGGAAACAGTGTGAAACAGAGTTAAACAAAAAACAACCAGAGTTAAACAGAGTTAAAAAGACGCAGAGTTAGAGTTAAACAGAGGCGAACAGAGTTAAACCGTGTTAAGTAGAGGTTAACAGATTTAAACAGAGTTAAACAGTGGCAAACAGATGGAAACTGAGTGAAACAGAGTTAAACAGAGGCATACAGAGTTATACAGAGTTAAACAGTGTTGAGCAGCGGAAAACAGAGTTAAACAGAGTTAAACAGAGGCAAACAGAGTTAAACAGAGTTAAACAGAGGCAAACAGAGTTAAACAGAGTTAAACAGAGTTAAGCAGAGGCAAACAGAGGGAAACAGAGTGAAACAGATTGAAACAAAAACCACCAGAGTTTAAACAGAGTTAAAAAGACGCAAACAGAGTTAAACAGAGTTAAACAGTGGCGAACAGATTTAAACAGAGTTTAATTGAGGTTAACAGAGATAAACAGAGTTAAACAGTGAAAACAGATGGAAACAGAATGAAACAGAGTTAAACAGAGGCATACAGAGTTATACAGAGTCATACAGTGTTGAACAGAGGCAAACAGAGTTAAACAGAGTTAAACAGAGGCAAACAGAGTTAAACAGAGGCAAACAGAGTACAACAGAGATAAACAGAGTTAAACAGTGAAAACAGATGGAAACAGAATGAAACAGAGTTAAACAGAGGCATACAGAGTTATAGACAGTCATACAGTGTTGAACAGAGGCAAACAGAGTTAAACAGCGTTAAACAGAGGCAAACAGAGTTAAACAGAGGCAAACAGAGTTAACTAGAGTTATACAAAGGCAATCAGACAGAAACAGAGTGAAACAGAGTTAAACAGAAACAACCAGAGTTAAACAGAGTTAAACAGAGTTAAACAGAGTTAAACAGAGTCAAACAGAGGGAAACAGTGTGAAACAGAGTTAAACAAAAACAACCAGAGTTAAACAGAGTTAAAAAGACGCAGAGTTACACAGAGTTAAACAGAGGCGAACAGAGTTAAACAGTGTTAAGTAGAGGTTAACAGATTTAAACAGAGTTAAACAGTGGCAAACAGATGGAAACTGAGTGAAACAGAGTTAAACAGAGGCATACAGAGTTATACAGAGTTAAACAGTGTTGAGCAGAGGCAAACAGAGTTAAACAGAGTTAAACAGAGGCAAACAGAGTTAAACAGAGTCAAACAGAGGCAAACAGAGTTAAAACAGAGTTAAAACAGAGTTGAGCAGAGGCAAACAGAGGGAAACAGAGTGAAACAGAGTTAAACAGAGTTGAAAAGAGACTTACAGAGTTATATAGATTGAAACAGAGGCAAAGAGAGTTGAACAGATATAAACAGAACTACAAAAGAGTTAAACAGAGTTAAACAGAGGGAAACGGAGTTAAACAGAGTTAAACCGAGGCGAACAGAATTAAATAGAGTTAAACATAGTTAAACAGAGTTCAACAGAGGTAAACAGAGTTAAACATAGGCAAACAGAATTCAAAATAGTTAAATAGTGTTAATCACAGGCAAACAGAGGGAAACTGAGTTAAACAGAGTTAAACAGAGTTAAACAGAGGCATACAGAGTTATACAGAGTCACACAGAGTTAAACAGAGGCATACAGAGTTCAACAAATTTAGACAGAGGCAAACAGAGTTAGACAGAGTTAAACAGAGGCAAACAGAGTTACATAGAGTTAAACAGAGGCAAACAGAGGGAAACTGAGTTAAACAGAGTTAAACAGAGGCAAGCAGAGTTCAACAGAGTTAAACTGACCTAAACAGTGGCAAACAGAGGGGAAACAGAGTGAAACAGTGTTAAGCAGAGGCATACAGAGTTATACAGTGTTAAACCGTGTTGAACAGAGGCAAACAGAGTTAAACAGAGTTAAACAGAGGCAAACAGA
Source organism: Isurus oxyrinchus (assembly GCA_026770705.1). NCBI lineage: Eukaryota > Metazoa > Chordata > Chondrichthyes > Lamniformes > Lamnidae > Isurus > Isurus oxyrinchus. The sequence goes on from JANJGN010002393.1 coordinate 6,536, forward strand.
GGTAAACTGAGTGAAACAGAATTAAACAGAGGCAAGCAGAGTTAAACAGAGTTGGACAGATGCAAACAGAATTAAAGAGAGTTAAACAGAGGCAAACAGAGTTAAACAGCGTTAAACAGAGGCAAACAGAGTTAACTAGAGTTATACAGAGGCAATCAGAGAGAAACAGAGTGAAACAGAGTAAAACAGAAACAACCAGAGTTAAACAGAGTTAAACAGAGTTAAACAGAGGCAAACAGAGGGAAACAGAGTGAAACAGAGTTAAACAAAAAACAACCAGAGTTAAACAGAGTTAAAAAGGACGCAGAGTTAAACAGAGTTAAACAGAGGCGAACAGAGTTAAACCGTGTTAAGTAGAGGTTAACAGATTTAAACAGAGTTAAACAGTGGCAAACAGATGGAAACTGAGTGAAACAGAGTTAAACAGAGGCATACAGAGTTATACAGAGTTAAACAGTGTTGAGCAGAGGAAAACAGAGTTAAACAGAGTTAAACAGAGGCAAACAGAGTTAAACAGAGTTAAACAGAGGCAAACAGAGTTAAACAGAGTTAAACAGAGTTAAGCAGAGGCAAACAGAGGGAAACAGAGTGAAACAGATTGAAACAAAAACCACAGAGTTAAACAGAGTTAAAAAGACGCAAACAGAGTTAAACAGAGTTAAACAGTGGCGAACAGATTTAAACAGAGTTTAATTGAGGTTAACAGAGATAAACAGAGTTAAACAGTGAAAACAGATGGAAACAGAATGAAACAGAGTTAAACAGAGGCATACAGAGTTATACAGAGTCATACAGTGTTGAACAGAGGCAAACAGAGTTAAACAGAGTTAAACAGAGGCAAACAGAGTTAAACAGAGGCAAACAGAGTACAACAGAGATAAACAGAGTTAAACAGTGAAAACAGATGGAAACAGAATGAAACAGAGTTAAACAGAGGCATACAGAGTTATACACAGTCATACAGTGTTGAACAGAGGCAAACAGAGTTAAACAGCGTTAAACAGAGGCAAACAGAGTTAAACAGAGGCAAACAGAGTACAACAGAGTTAAACAGAGTTAAAACAGAGGGAAACAGAGTTAAACAGAGTTAAACCGAGGCACACAGAGTTAAAAAGAGGCAATTTGAGTTAAACAGAGTGAAACAGAGCTAAACAGTGCCAAACAGAGTTAAACAGAGTTAAACAGAGGCAAACAGAGGGAAACAGAGTGAAACAGATCCAAACAGTGGCAGAAAGAGTTAAACAGAGTTAAACAGAGTTAAACAGAGTTGAAAAGAGGCTTACAGAGTTAAATAGATTGAAACAGAGGCAAAGAGAGTTGAACAGATATAAACAGAGAACAAACAGAGTTAAACAGAGGGAAACGGAGTTAAACAGAGTTAAACGAGGCGAACAGAGTTAAATAGAGTTAAACATAGTTAAACAGAGTTCAACAGAGGTAAACAGAGTTAAACATAGGCAAACAGAATTCAAAATAGTTAAATAGAGTTAATCACAGGCAAACAGAGGGAAACTGAGTTAAACAGAGTTAAACAGAGTTAAACAGAGGCATACAGAGTTATACAGAGTTACACAGAGTTAAACAGAGGCATACAGAGTTCAACAAATTTAGACAGAGGCAGACAGAGTTAGACAGAGTTAAACAGAGGCAAACAGAGTTAAATAGAGTTAAACAGAGGCAAACAGAGGGAAACTGAGTTAAACAGTGTTAAACAGAGGCAAGCAGAGTTCAACAGAGTTAAACTGACCTAAACAGTGGCAAACAGAGGGAAACAGAGTGAAACAGTGTTAAACAGAGGCATAAAGAGTTATACAGTGTTAAACAGTGTTGAACAGAGGCAAACAGAGTTAAACAGAGTTAAAACAGAGGCAAACAGTGGTAAACTGAGTGAAACAGAATTAAACAGAGGGCAAGCAGAGTTAAACAGAGTTGGACAGATGCAAACAGAATTAAAGAGAGTTAAACAGAGGCAAACAGAGTTAAACAGCGTTAAACAGAGGCAAACAGAGTTAACTAGAGTTATACAGAGGCAATCAGAGAGAAAACAGAGTGAAACAGAGTTAAACAGAAACAACCAGAGTTAAACAGAGTTAAACAGAGTTAAACAGAGTTAAACAGAGGCAAACAGAGGGAAACAGACTGAAACAGAGTTAAACAAAAACAACCAGAGTTAAACAGAGTTAAAAAGACGCAGAGTTAAACAGATTTAAACAGAGGCGAACAGCGTTAAACCGTGTTAAGTAGAGGTTAACGATTTAAACAGAGTTAAACAGTGGCAAACAGATGGAAACTGAGTGAAACAGAGTTAAACAGAGGCATACAGTGTTATACAGAGTTAAACAGTGTTGAGCAGAGGCAAACAGAGTTAAACAGAGTTAAACAGAGGCAAACAGAGTTAAACAGAGTTAAACAGAGTTAAGCAGAGGCAAACAGAGGGAAACAGAGTGAAACAGAGTGAAACAAAATCCACCAGAGTTAAACAGAGTTAAAAAGACGCAAACAGAGTTAAACAGAGTTAAACAGAGGTGAACAGATTTAAACAGAGTTTAATAGAGGTTAACAGAGTTAAACAGAGTTAAACAGTGAAAACAGATGGAAACAGAATGAAACAGAGTTAAACAGAGGCATACAGAGTTATACAGTGTTGAACAGAGGCAAACAGAGTTAAACAGAGTTAAACAGAGGCAAACAGAGTTAAACAGAGGCAAACAGAGTACAACAGAGTTAAACAGAGTTAAACAGAGGGAAACAGAGTTAAACAGAGTTAAACAGAGGTGAACAGATTTAAACAGAGTTTAATAGACGTTAACAGAGTTAAACAGAGTTAAACAGTGAAAACAGATGGAAACAGAATGAAACAGAGTTAAACAGAGGCATACAGAGTTAAACAGTGTTGAACAGAGGCAAACAGATTTAAAACAGAGTTAAACAGAGGCAAACAGAGTTAAACAGAGGCCAACAGAGTACAACAGAGTTAAACAGAGTTAAACAGAGGGAAACAGAGTTAAACAGAGTTAAACCGATGCACACAGAGTTAAACAGAGTTAAACAGAGGCAATTTGAGTTAAACAGAGTGAAACAGAGCTAAACAGTGGCAAACAGAGTTAAACAGAGTTAAACAGAGGCAAACAGAGGTAAACTGAGTGAAACAGAATTAAACAGAGGCAAGCAGAGTTAAACAGAGTTGGACAGATGCAAACAGAATTAAAGAGAGTTAAACAGAGGCGAACAGAGTTAAACAGCGTTAAACAGAGGCAAACAGAGTTAACTAGAGTTATACAAAGGCAATCAGACAGAAACAGAGTGAAACAGAGTTAAACAGAAACAACCAGAGTTAAACAGAGTTAAACAGAGTTAAACAGAGTTAAACAGAGTCAAACAGAGGGAAACAGTGTGAAACAGAGTTAAACAAAAACAACCAGAGTTAAACAGAGTTAAAAAGACGCAGAGTTAAACAGAGTTAAACAGAGGCGAACAGAGTTAAACCGTGTTAAGTAGAGGTTAACAGATTTAAACAGAGTTAAACAGTGGCAAACAGATGGAAACTGAGTGAAACAGAGTTAAACAGAGGCATACAGAGTTATACAGAGTTAAACAGTGTTGAGCAGAGGCAAACAGAGTTAAACAGAGGCAAACAGAGTTAAACAGAGTCAAACAGAGGCAAACAGAGTTAAACAGAGTTAAACAGAGTTAAGCAGAGGCAAACAGAGGGAAACAGAGTGAAACAGAGTTAAACAGAGTTGAAAAGAGACTTACAGAGTTATATAGATTGAAACAGAGGCAAAGAGAGTTGAACAGATATAAATAGAACTACAAAAGAGTTAAACAGAGTCAAACAGAGGGAAACGGAGTTAAACAGAGTTAAACCGAGGCGAACAGAGTTAAATAGAGTTAAACATAGTTAAAACAGAGTTCAACAGAGGTAAACAGAGTTAAACATAGGCAAACAGAATTCAAAATAGTTAAATAGTGTTAATCACAGGCAAACAGAGGGAAACTGAGTTAAACAGAGTTAAAACAGAGTTAAACAGAGGCATACAGAGTTATACAGAGTCACACAGAGTTAAACAGAGGCATACAGAGTTCAACAAATTTAGACAGAGGCAAACAGAGTTAGACAGAGTTAAACAGAGGCAAACAGAGTTACATAGAGTTAAACAGAGGCAAACAGAGGGAAACTGAGTTAAACAGAGTTAAACAGAGGCAAGCAGAGTTCAACAGAGTTAAACTGACCTAAACAGTGGCAAACAGAGGGAAACAGAGTGAAACAGTGTTAAGCAGAGGCATACAGAGTTATACAGTGTTAAACCGTGTTGAACAGAGGCAAACAGAGTTAAACAGAGTTAAACAGAGGCAAACAGAGGTAAACTGAGTGAAACAGAATTAAACAGAGGCAAGCAGAGTTAAACAGAGTTGGACAGATGCAAACAGAATTAAACAGAGTTAAACAGAGGCAAACAGAGTTAAACAGCGTTAAACAGAGGCAAACAGAGTTAACTAGAGTTATACAGAGGCAATCAGAGAGAAACAGAGTGAAACAGAGTTAAACAGAAACTACCAGAGTTAAACAGAGTTAAACAGAGTTAAACAGAGTTAAACAGAGGCAAACAGAGGGAAACAGTGTGAAACAGAGTTAAACAAAAAACAACCAGAGTTAAACAGAGTTAAAAAGACGCAGAGTTAAACAGAGTTAAACAGAGGCGAACAGAGTTAAACCGTGTTAAGTAGAGGTTAACAGATTTAAACAGAGTTAAACAGTGGCAAACAGATGGAAACTGAGTGAAACAGAGTTAAACAGAGGCATACAGAGTTATACAGAGTTAAACAGTGTTGATCAGCGGAAAACAGAGTTAAACAGAGTTAAACAGAGGCAAACAGAGTTAAACAGAGTTAAACAGAGGCAAACAGAGTTAAACAGAGTTAAACAGAGTTAAGCAGAGGCAAACAGAGGGAAACAGAGTGAAACAGATTGAAACAAAAACCACCAGAGTTAAACAGAGTTAAAAAGACGCAAACAGAGTTAAACAGAGTTAAACAGTGGCGAACAGATTTAAACAGAGTTTAATTGAGGTTAACAGAGATAAACAGAGTTAAACAGTGAAAACAGATGGAAACAGAATGAAACAGAGTTAAACAGAGGCATACAGAGTTATACAGAGTCATACAGTGTTGAACAGAGGCAAACAGAGTTAAACAGAGTTAAACAGAGGCAAACAGAGTTAAACAGAGGCAAACAGAGTACAACAGAGATAAACAGAGTTAAACAGTGAAAACAGATGGAAACAGAATGAAACAGAGTTAAACAGAGGCATACAGAGTTATACACAGTCATACAGTGTTGAACAGAGGCAAACAGAGTTAAACAGCGTTAAACAGAGGCAAACAGAGTTAAACAGAGGCAAACAGAGTACAACAGAGTTAAACAGAGTTAAACAGAGGGAAACAGAGTTAAACAGAGTTAAACCGAGGCACACAGAGTTAAAAAGAGGCAATTTGAGTTAAACAGAGTGAAACAGAGCTAAACAGTGCCAAACAGAGTTAAACAGAGTTAAACAGAGGCAAACAGAGGGAAACAGAGTGAAAACAGATCCAAACAGTGGCAGACAGAGTTAAACAGAGTTAAACAGAGTTAAACAGAGTTGAAAAGAGGCTTACAGAGTTAAATAGATTTAAACAGAGGCAAAGAGAGTTGAACAGATATAAACAGAGTACAACAGAGTTAAACAGAGGGAAACGGAGTTAAACAGAGTTAAACGAGGCGAACAGAGTTAAATAGAGTTAAACATAGTTAAACCGAGTTCAACAGAGGTAAACAGAGTTAAACATAGGCAAACAGAATTCAAAATAGTTAAATAGAGTTAAACAGAGGCAAGCAGAGTTCAACAGAGTTAAACTGACCTAAACAGTGGCAAACAGAGGGAAACAGAGTGAAACTGTGTTAAACAGAGGCATAAAGAGTTATACAGTGTTAAACAGTGTTGAACAGAGGCAAACAGAGTTAAACAGAGTTAAACAGAGGCAAACAGAGTTAAACAGAGTTAAGCAGGGGCAAACAGAGTACAACAGAGTTAAACAGAGTTAAGCAGAGGGAAACGGAGTTAAACAGAGTTAAACCGAGGCACACAGAGTTAAACAGAGTTAAACAGAGGCAATTTGAGTTAAACAGAGTTAAACAGAGTTAAACAGAGGCGAACAGAGTTAAATAGAGTTAAACATAGGCAAACAGAGTTCAACAGAGGTAGACAGAGTTAAACATAGGGAAACAAAATTCAAAATAGTTATATAGAGTTAATCACAGCAAACAGAGGGAAACTGAGTTAAACAGAGGCAAACAGAGGGAAACTGAGTGAAACAGAGCTAAACAGTGGCAAACAGAGTTAAACAGAGTTAACCAGAGGCAAACAGAGAAAACAGAGTGAAACAGAGCTAAACAGTGGCAAACAGAGTAAAACAGAGTTAAACAGAGTTAAGCAGAGTTGAAAAGAGGCATACAGAGTTAAATAGATTGAAACAGAGGCAAAGAGAGTTGAACAGATATAAACAGAAATACAACAGAGTTAAACAGAGGGAAACGGAGTTAAACAGAGTTAAACCGAGACACACAGAGTTAAACAGAGTTGAACAGAGGCAAACAGAGTTAAACAGAGGCACATTGAGTTAAACAGAGGGAAACGGAGGCGAACAGATTTAAATAGAGTTAAACATAGTTCAACAGACTTCAACAGAGGTAAACAGAGTTAAACATAGGCAAATAGAATTCAAAATAGTTAAATAGAGTTAATCACAGGCAAAGAGAGGGAAACTGAGTTAAACAGAGTTAAACAGAGTTAAACAGAGGCATACAGAGTTATACAGTGTTACACAGAGTTAAACAGAGCCATACAGAGTTAAACAAATTTAGACAGAGGCAAACTGAGTTAGACAGAGTTAAACTGAGGCAAACAGAGTTAAATAGAGTTAAACAGAGGCAAACAGAGTTAAACAGATTTAAACAGAGGCAAACAGAGTTAAACAGAGTTCAACAGAGGGAAATAGAGTTCAATAGAGCTAAACATAGTCATACAAGGTTAAGTAGAGTTAAACAGATGCAATCAGAGATAAACAGAATTAAACAGTGGCAAACAGAGTTAAATACAGTGAAACAGAGGCCAACAGAGTTGAACAGAGATAAACAAAGTTTAACAGAGTTAAACAGAGTTAAACAGAGGCTAACAGATTTAAACAGAGTTGAACAGAGTCAAACTGAGTTAAACAGAGTTAAACAGTGGCAAACAGAGTTAAACAGAGTTAAAAAGTGTTAAACAGAGTTAAACAGAGGCGAACAGAGTTAAACAGAGTTAAACAGAAGCAAACAGAGGTAAACTGAGTGAAACAGAGTTAAACAGAGGCATAGAGAGTTAAACAGAGTTGAACAGAGTTAAACAGAGTTACACAGAGGCAAAACGAGTTAAGCAGAGGCAAACAGAGTTAAACGAGTTAAACAGAGGCATACAGAGTTAAACAGATTTAAACAGAGGCAAACAGAGTTAAACAGAGTTAAGCAGAGTTAAACAGAGTTCAACAGAGGCATACAGTGTTAAATTGATTGAAACAGAGGCAAACAGAGTTGGACAGTTATAAACAGAGTACAACAGAGTTAAACAGAGTTAAACAGAGTTCAACAGAGTTAAACAGAGGCATACAGATTTAAACAGAGTTCAACACAGGCAAATAGAGTGAAAGAGCGTTCAACAGAGGGAAACAGATTTTAATAGAGTTAAAACAGATGCAATCAGAGTTAAACAGAATAAAACTGAGCCAAACAGAGTTAAACAGAGTTGAACAGAGGCAAAGAGAGCTAGACAGAGTTAAGCAGAGGCAAACAGTGTTCAATAGAATTAAACAGAGGCATACAGAGTTAAACAGATTTAAACAGAGGCAAACAGACTTAAACAGCGTTAAACAGAGGCAAACAGCGTTAAATAGAGTTAAATAGAGGCAAGCAGTGTTAAACAAAATTAAACAGAGGCAGACAGAGTTAAATAGATTGAAACAGAGGCAAACAGAGTTAAACGAAGGCAAACATTGGGAAACAGAGTGAAACAGAGTTAAACAGAGGCAACCAGTGTTAAATAGAGTTAAACAGAGGCAAACAGAGGCCAGCAGAGTTCAACAGACTTAAACTGACCTAAACAGTGGCAAACAGAGGGAAACAGAGTGAAACTGTGTAAAACAGAGGCATACAGAGTTATACAGTGTTAAACAGTGTTGAACAGAGGCAAACAGAGTTAAACAGAGTTGGATAGAGGCAAACAGAGGTAAATTGAGTGAAGCAGAATTAAACAGAGGCATACAGAGTTAAACAGAGTTGGACAGATGCAAACAGAATTAAACAGCGTTAAACAGAGGCAAACAGAGTTAACTAGATTTATACAGAGGCAAACAGAGAGAAACAGAGTGAAACAGAGTTAAACAGAAACAACCAGAGTTAAACAGAGTTAAACAGAGGCAAACAGAGTTAAACAGAGTTAAACAGAGTTAAGCAGAGGCAAACAGAGTTAAACAGAGTGAAACAGAGTGAAACAAAAACCACCAGAGTTAAACAGAGTTAGAAAGACGCAAACAGAGTTAAACAGAGTTAAACAGAGGCGAACAGATTTAAACAGAGTTAAATAGAGGTTAACAGAGTTAAACAGAGTTAAACAGCGGCAAACTGATGGAAAAAGAGTGAAACAGAGTTAAACAGAGGCATACAGAGTTATACAGATTTAAACAGTGTTGAACAGAGGCAAACAGTGTTAAACAGAGTTAAACAGAGGCAAACAGAGGCAAACAGAGTACAACAGAGTTAAACAGAGTTAAACAGAGGGAAACGGAGTTAAACAGAGTTAAACCGAGGCACACAGAGTTAAACAGAGTTAAACAGATTGAAACAGATGCAAACAGAGAGAAACAGAGTGAAACAGACTTAAACAGAGGCAAACAGAGATAAACAGAGTTGAACAGAGGCAAACAGAGTTAAACAGTTTTAAACAGAGGAAACAGAGATAAACAGAATTAAACAGAGATAAACAGAGGCGAACAGAGTTAAACAGAGTTAGCAGAGGCAAACTGATTTCAACAGAGTTAAACAGAGGCATACAGAGTTAAACAGAGGCACACATAGTTAAACAGCGTTAAACAGAGGCAAACAGAGTTAAATAGAGTTAAACAGAGGCAAACAGAGTTAAACAGAGTTAAACAGAGGCAAATAGAGGGTAACAGAGTGAAACAGAGTTAAACAGATTCGAACAGATGCAAACAGAGTTAAACAGAGCTAAACAGAGGCGAACAGAGTTAACCAGAGTTAAACAGAGGCAAACAGAGGGAAACAGAGTTAAACAGAGTTAAACAGAGGCATATAGAGTTAAACGGAGTTGGACAGAGGCATACAGAGTTAAATAGATTGAAACAGAGGCAGAGAGAGTTGAACAGATATAAACAGAGTACAACAGAGTTAAACAGAGGGAATCGGAGTTAAACAGAGTCAAACCGAGGCACACAGAGTTAAACAGAGTTGAACAGTTGCAAACAGAGTTAAACAGAGGCAAATTGAGTTAAACAGAGTTAAACAGGGTTAAACAGAGGCGAACAGAGTTAAATAGAGTTAAACATAGTTCAACAGAGTTCAACAGAGGTAAACAAAGTTAAACATAGGCAAACAGAATTCAAAATAGTTAAATAGAGTTAATCACAGGCAAACAGAGGGAAACTGTTTTAAACAGAGTTAAACAGAGGCGAACAGAGTTAAACAGAGGCAAACAGAGTTACACAGAGTTAAACAGAGGCATACAGATTGAAACAGAGTTGAACACAGTCAAACTGAGTTAAACAGAATTAAACAGAGGCGAACAGAGTTAAACAGAGCTAAACATAGGCAAACAGAGTTCAACAGTGTTAAACAGAGTTAAACAGAAGCAAACAGAGGTAAACTGAGTGAAACAGAGTTAAACAGAGGCATAGAGAGTTAAACAGAGTTGAACAGAGGTAAACAGAGTTAAACAGAGGCAAACAGAGTTAAGCTGAGGCAAACAGAGTTAAACGAGTTCAACAGAGGCATACAGAGTTAAACAGATTTAAACAGAGGCAAACAGAGTTAAACAGTGTTAAACAGAGGGAAACAGAGTGAAACAGAGTTAAACAGAGGCTAACAGATTAAAACAGAGTTGAACAGAGTCAAACTGAGTTAAACACTGTTAAACATTGGCAAACAGATTTAAACAGAGTTAAATAGAGTTAAGCAGAGTTAAACAGAGGCGAACAGAGTTAAACAGAGTTAAACATAGGCAAACTGAGTTCAACAGAGTTAAACAGAGTTAAACAGAAGCAAACAGATGTAAACTGAGTGAAACAGAGTAAAACAGAGGCATAGAGAGTCAAACAGAGTTGAACAGAGGCAAACAGAGTTAAACAGAGTTAAACAGAGGCAAACAGAGTTAAGCAGAGGCAAACAGAGTTAAACGAGTTAAACAGAGGCATACAGAGTTAAACAGATTTAAACAGAGGCAAATAGAGTTAAACAGTGTTAAACAGAGGCAAACAGAGGGAAACAGAGTGAAACAGAGTTAAATAGAGTTAAACAGAGTTGAACAGAGGCATACAGAGTTAAATTGATTGAAACAAAGGCAAACAGAGTTGAACAGATACAAACAGAGTACAACAGAGTTAAACAGATTTAAACAGATGGAAATGGAGTTAAACAGAGTTAAACCAAGGCACACAGAGTTAAACAGAGTTGAACAGAGGCAAACAGAGTTAAACAGAGTTAAACAGAGGCAAATTGAGATAAACAGAGTTAAACCGAGTTAAACAGAGGCGAACAGATTTAAATAGATTTAAACATAGGCAAACAGAGTTCAACAGAGGTAAACAGAGTTAAACAGAGGCAAGCAGAGTTAAACAGAGTTAAACAGAGGGAAACAGAGTTAAACAGAGGCATACAGAGCTCAACAAATTTAAACAGAGGCAAGCAGAGTTAGACAGCGTGAAACAGAGGCAAACAGAGTTAAATGGAGTGAAACAGAGGCAAACAGAGTTCAACTAGATTAAACACAGGCAAACAGAGTTCAACAGAGGCAAACAGAGGGAAATAGAGTGAAACAGATTTAAACAGAGGCATACAGAGTTAAACAGATTGAAACAGAGGCATACAGAGTTAAACAGAGTTGAACAGATGCAAACAGAGTTAAACAGATTGAAACAGAAGCAGACAGAGTTCAAGAGAGATAACCAGAGTTCAAGAGAGTTAAACAGAGTTAAACAGAGGGAAACAGAGTTAAAAAGAGTTGAACAGAAGCAAACAGAGTTCAATAGAGTTAAACTGAACGCTGCAGTGTTAAAGAGAGTTAAACAGAGGCGAACAGAGTGAAACAGCGTTTAACAGAGGCAAACAGAGTTAAATGGAGTGAAACAGAGGCAAACAGAGTTCAACTAGATTAAACACAGGCAAACAGAGTTCAACAGAGGCAAACAGAGGGAAATAGAGTGAAACAGATTTAAACAGAGGCATACAGAGTTAAACAGATTGAAACAGAGGCATACAGAGTTAAACAGAGTTGAACAGATGCAAGCAGAGTTAAACAGATTGAAACAGAAGCAGACAGAGTTCAAGAGAGATAACCAGAGTTCAAGAGAGTTACACAGAGTTAAACAGAGGGAAACAGAGTTAAAAAGAGTTAAACAGAAGCAAACAGAGTTCAATAGAGTTAAACAGAACGCTGCAGTGTTAAAGAGAGTTAAACAGAGGCGAACAGAGTGAAACAGCGTTTAACAGAGGCAAACAGAGTTAAATAGATTTAAATAGAGTTAAACAGAGGCAAGCAGAGTTAGAAAGAGTCAAACAGAGGCTAACAGAGTTCAATAGAGTTAAACAGAACGCTGCAGAGTTAAAGAGAGTTAAACAGAGACAAACAGAGTGAAACAGCGTTTAACAGAGGCAAACAGAGTTAAATAGATTTAAATAGAGTTAAACAGAGGCAAACAGAGTTAGAAAGAGTTAAACAGAGGCAAACAGAGTTCAATAGAGTTAAACAGAACTCGGCAGAGTTAAACAGAGTTAAAATGAGGCAAACAGAGTTAAACAGATGCAAACAGAGGGAAACAGATTGACACAGAGTTAAACAGAGGCGTACAGTGTAAAACACAGTTGAACAGAGGCAGAAAGAGTTTAATAGATTGAAATAGAGGCAAACAGAGTTGAACAGTAATAAACAGAGTTCAACAGAGTTAAACAGATTGAAACAGATGCAAACAGAGGGAAACAGAGTGAAACAGACTTAAACAGAGGCAAACAGAGATAAATAGAGTTGAACAGAGGCAAACAGAGTTAAACAGTTTTAAACAGAGGAAACAGAGTTAAACAGAATTAAACAGAGATAAACAGAGGCGAACAGAGTTAAACAGAGTTAGCAGAGGCAAACTGATTTCAACAGAGTTAAACAGAGGCATACAGAGTTAAACAGAGGCACACATAGTTAAACAGCGTTAAACAGAGGCAAACAGAGGGTAACAGAGTGAAACAGACTTAAACAGAGGCAAACAGAGATAAACAGAGTTGAACAGAGGCAAACAGAGTTAAACAGTTTTAAACAGAGGAAACAGAGTTAAACAGAGTTAAACAGAGATAAACAGAGGCGAACAGAGTTAAACAGAGTTAGCAGAGGCAAACTGATTTCAACGGAGTTAAACAGAGGCATACAGAGTTAAACAGAGGCACACATAGTTAAACAGCGTTAAACAGAGGCAAACAGAGGGTAACAGAGTGAAACAGAGTTAAACAGATTCGAACAGATGCAAACAGAGTTAAACAGAGCTAAACAGAGGCGAACAGAGTTAACCAGAGTTAAACAGAGGCAAACAGAGGGAAACAGAGGGAAACAGAGTTAAACAGAGGCATATAGAGTTAAACAGAGTTGGACAGAAGCATACAGAGTTAAATAGATTGAAACAGAGGCAGAGAGAGTTGAACAGATATAAACAGAGTAGAACAGAGTTAAACAGAGTTCAACAGAGGGAATCGGAGTTAAACAGAGTTAAACCGAGGCACACAGAGTTAAACAGAGTTGAACAGTGGCAAACAGAGTTAAACAGAGGCAAATTGAGTTAAACAGAGTTAAACAGAGTTAAACAGAGGCGAACAGAGTTAAATAGAGTTAAACATAGTTCAACAGAGTTCAACAGAGGTAAACAAAGTTAAACATAGGCAAACAGAATTCAAAATAGTTAAATAGAGTTAATCACAGGCAAACAGCGGGAAACTGTTTTAAACAGAGTTAAACAGAGGCGAACAGAGTTAAACAGAGGCAAACAGAGTTACACAGAGTTAAACAGAGGCATACAGATTTAAACAGAGTTGAACACAGTCAAACTGAGTTAAACAGAGTTAAACAGTGGCAAACAGAATTGAGACAGAGTTAAAAAGAGTTAAACAGAATTAAACAGAGGCGAACAGAGTTAAACAGAGCTAAACATAGGCAAACAGAGTTCAACAGTGTTAAACAGAGTTAAACAGAAGCAAACAGAGGTAAACTGAGTGAAACAGAGTTAAACAGAGGCATAGAGAGTTAAACAGAGTTGAACAGAGGTAAACAGAGTTAAACAGAGGCAAACAGAGTTAAGCTGAGGCAAACAGAGTTAAACGAGTTCAACAGAGGCATACAGAGTTAAACAGATTTAAACAGAGGCAAACAGAGTTAAACAGTGTTAAACAGAGGCAAACAGAGGGAAACAGAGTGAGACAGAGTTAAACAGAGGCAAACAGAGTTAAACAGAGTTAAACAGAGGCAATCAGAGTTAAACAGAGTTAAGCAGAGTTAAACAGAGTTGAACAGAGGCATACAGTGTTAAATTGATTGAAACAGAGGCAAACAGAGTTGAACAGATATAAACAGAGTGCAACAGAGTTAAACAGAGTTAAACAGAGTTCAACAGATTTAAACAGAGGCATACAGAGTTAAACAGAGTTCAACACAGGCAAAGAGAGTGAAAGAGCGTTCAACAGAACGAAACAGATTTAAATAGAGTTAAAACAGATGCAATCAGAGTTAAACAGAATAAAACAGATGCAAACAGAGTTAAACAGAGTTGAAAAGAGGCAAAGAGAGCTAGACAGAGTTAAGCAGAGGCAAACAGTGTTCAATAGAGTTAAACAGAGGCATACAGAGTGAAACAGATTTAAACAGAGGCAAACAGCGTTAAATAGAATTAAACAGAGGCAATCAGAGTTAAACAGAATTAAACAGAGGCAGACAGAGTTAAATAGATTGAAACAGAGGCAAACAGAGTTAAACGGAGGCAAACAGAGGGAAACAGAGTGAAACAGGGTGAAACAGAGGCAACCAGAGTTAAACAGAGTTAAACAGAGTTAAACAGAGGCACACAGAGGCAAGCAGAGTTCAACAGAGTTAAACTGACCTAAACAGTGGCAAACAGAGGGAAACAGAGTGAAACAGTGTAAAACAGAGGCATACAGAGTTATACAGTGTTAAACAGTGTTGAACAGAGGCAAACAGAATTAAACAGAGTTGGATAGAGGCAAACAGAGGTAAATTGAGTGAAACAGAATTAAACAGAGGCATACAGAGTTAAACAGAGTTGGACAGATGCAAACAGAATTAAACAGAGTTAAACAGAGGCAGACAGAGTTAAACAGCGTTACACAGAGGCAAACAGAGTTAGCTAGAGTTATACAGAGGCAAACAGAGAGAAACAGAGTGAAACAGAGTTAAACAGAAACAACCAGAGTTAAACAGAGTTAAACAGAGGCAAACAGAGTTAAACAGAGTTAAACCGAGTTAAGCAGAGGCAAACACAGGGAAACAGAGTGAAACAAAAACAACCAGAGTTAAACAGAGTTCAAAAGACGCAAACAGAGTTAAACAGAGTTAAACAGAGGCGAACAGATTTAAACAGAGTTAAATAGAGGTTAACAGAGTTAAACAGAGTTAAACAGCGGCAAACAGAGTGAAACAGAGTGAAACAGAGGCAAACAGAGTTAAACAGAGTTAAACAGAGGGAAACAGAGGCAAACAGAGTTAAACAGAGTTAAACAGAGGCAAACAGAGTACAACAGAGTTAAACAGAGTTAAACAGAGGGAAACGGAGTTAAACAGAGTTAAACCGAGGCACAGAGAGTTAAACAGAGTTAAACAGAGGCAATGTGAGTTAAACAGAGTTAAACAGGGTTAAACAGAGGCGAACAGAGTTAAATAGAGTTAAACATAGGCAAACAAAGTTCAACAGAGGTAAACAGAGTTAAACATAGGGAAACAGAATTCAAAATAGTTAAATAGAGTTAATCACAGCAAACAGAGGGAAACTGAGTTAAACAGAGGCAAACAGAGGGAAACAGAGTGAAACAGAGCTAAACAGTGGCAAACAGAGTTAAACAGAGTTAAATGCGGCAAACAGAGGGAAACAGAGTGAAAAAGATCTAAACAGTGGCAAACAGAGTAAAACAAGTTAAACAGAGTTAAACAGAGTTGAAAAGAGGCATACAGAGTTAAATAGATTGAAACAGAGGCAAAGAGAGTTGAACAGATATAAACAGAGTACAACAGAGTGAAACAGAGTTAAACAGAGGGAAACGGAGTTAAACAGAGTTAAACCGAGGCACACAGAGTTAAACAGAGTTGAACAAAGGCAAACAGAGTTAAACAGAGGCAAATTGTGTTAAACAGAGTTAAACAGAGTTAAACAGAGGCGAACAGAGTTAAATAGAGTTAAACATAGTTCAACAGAGTTCAACAGAGGTAAACAGAGTTAAACATAGGGAAACAGAATTCAAAATAGTTAAATAGAATTAATCACAGGAAAACAGAGGGAAACTGAGTTAAACAGAGTTAAACAGAGGCAAACAGAGTTACACAGAGTTAAACAGAGGCATACAGAGTTCAACAAATTTAAACAGAGGCCAACAGAGTTAGACAGCGTTAAACAGAGGCAAACAGAGTTAAATAGAGCCAGACAGCGTTAAACAGAGGCAAACAGAGTTAAATAGAGTTAAACAGAGGCAAACAGAGTTACACACATTGAAACAGAGGCAAACAGAGTTAAACAGATTTCAACAGAGTGAAATAGAGTTCAATAGAGTTAAACATAGTCATACAAGGTTAAGTAGAGTTAAACAGATGCAATCAGAAATAAACAGAGTTAAACAGTGGCAAACAGAGTTAAATAGATTGAAACAGAGGCCAACAGAGTTGAACAGAGATAAACAGAGTTCAACAGAGTTAAACAGAGTTAAACAGAGGCTAACAGATTAAAACAGAGTTGAACAGAGTCAAACTGAGTTAAACAGAGTTAAACATTGGCAAACAGATTTAAACAGAGTTAAATAGAGTTAAGCAGAGTTAAACAGAGGCGAACAGAGTTAAACAGAGTTAAACATAGGCAAACAGAGTTCAACAGAGTTAAACAGAGTTAAGCAGAATCAAACAGAGGTAAACTGAGTGAAACAGAATAAAACAGAGGCATAGAGAGTCAAACAGAGTTGAACAGAGGCAAACAGAGTTAAACAGAGTTAAACAGAGGCAAACAGAGTTAAGCAGAGGCAAACAGAGTTAAACGAGTTAAACAGAGGCATACAGAGTTAAACAGATTTAAACAGAGGCAAATAGAGTTAAACAGTGTTAAACAGAGGCAAACAGAGGGAAACAGAGTGAAACAGAGTTAAACAGAGTTAAACAGAGTTGAACAGAGGCATACAGAGTTAAATTGATTGAAACAAAGGCAAACAGAGTTGAACAGATATAAACAGAGTACAACAGAGTTAAACAGATTTAAACAGATGGAAATGGAGTTAAACAGAGTTAAACCAAGGCACACAGAGTTAAACAGAGTTGAACAGAGGCAAACAGAGTTAAACAGAGTTAAACAGAGGCAAATTGAGTTCAACAGAGGTAAACAGAGTTAAACAGAGGCAAGCAGAGTTAAACAGAGTTAAACAGAGGGAAACAGAGTTAAACAGAGGCATACAGAGCTCAACAAATTTAAACAGAGGCAAGCAGAGGTAGACAACGTGAAACAGAGGCAAACAGAGTTAAATGGAGTGAAACAGAGGCAAACAGAGTTAAACTAGATTAAACACAGGCAAACAGAGTTCAACAGAGGCAAACAGAGGGAAATAGATTGAAACAGATTTAAACAGAGGCATACAGAGTTAAACAGATTGAAACAGAGGCATACAGAGTTAAACAGAGTTGAGCAGATGCAAACAGAGTTAAACAGATTGAAACAGAGGCAGACAGAGTTCAAGAGAGATAACCAGAGTTCAAGAGAGTTAAACAGAGTTAAACAGAGGGAAACAGAGTTAAAAAGAGTTAAACAGAAGCAAACAGAGTTCAATAGAGTTAAACAGAACGCTGCAGTGTTAAAGAGAGTTAAACAGAGGCGAACAGAGTGAAACAGCGTTTAACAGAGGCAAACAGAGTTAAATAGATTTAAATAGAGTTAAACAGAGGCAAGCAGAGTTAGAAAGAGTTAAACAGAGGCTAACAGAGTTCAATAGAGTTAAACAGAACGCTGCAGAGTTAAAGAGAGTTAAACAGAGACAAACAGAGTGAAACAGCGTTTAACAGAGGCAAACAGAGTTAAATAGATTTAAATAGATTTACACAGAGGCAAACAGAGTTAGAAAGAGTTAAACAGAGGCAAACAGAGTTCAATAGAGTTAAACAGAACTCGGCAGAGTTGAACAGAGTTAAAATGAGGCAAACAGAGTTAGAAAGAGTTAAACAGAGGCAAACAGATTGACACAGAGTTAAACAGAGGCGTACAGTGTAAAACACAGTTGAACAGAGGCAGAAAGAGTTTAATAGATTGAAATAGAGGCAAACAGAGTTGAACAGTAATAAACAGAGTTCAACAGAGTTAAACAGATTGAAACAGATGCAAACAGAGGGAAACAGAGTGAAACAGACTTAAACAGAGGCAAACAGAGATAAACAGAGTTGAACAGAGGCAAACAGAGTTAAACAGTTTTAAACAGAGGAAACAGAGTTAAACAGAATTAAACAGAGATAAACAGAGGCGAACAGAGTTAAACAGAGTTAGCAGAGGCAAACTGATTTCAACAGAGTTAAACAGAGGCATACAGAGTTAAACAGAGGCACACATAGTTAAACAGCGTTAAACAGAGGCAAACAGAGTTAAATAGAGTTAAATAGAGGCAAACAGAGTTAAACAGAGTTAAACAGAGGCAAACAGAGGGTAACAGAGTGAAACAGAGTTAAACAGATTCGAACAGATGCAAACAGAGTTAAACAGAGCTAAACAGAGGCGAACAGAGTTAACCAGAGTTAAACAGAGGCAAACAGAGGGAAACAGAGTTAAACAGAGTTAATCAGAGGCATATAGAGTTAAACAGAGTTGGACAGAGGCATACAGAGTTAAATAGATTGAAACAGAGGCAGAGAGAGTTGAACAGATATAAACAGAGTACAACAGAGTTAAACAGAGTTGAACAGTGGCAAACAGAGTTAAACAGAGGCAAATTGAGTTAAACAGAGTTAAACAGAGGCGAACAGGGTTAAATAGAGTTAAACATAGTTGAACAGAGTTCAACAGAGGTAAACAAATTTAAACATAGGCAAACAGAATTCAAAATAGTTAAATAGAGTTAATCACAGGCAAACAGAGGGAAACTGTTTTAAACAGAGTTAAACAGAGGCGAACAGAGTTATACAGAGGCAAACAGAGTTACACAGAGTTAAACAGAGGCATACAGATTTAAACAGAGTTGAACACAGTCAAACTGAGTTAAACAGAGTTAAACAGTGGTAAACAGAATTAAAACAGAGTTGAAAAGTGTTAAACAGAATTAAACAGAGGCGAACAGAGTTAAACAGAGCTAAACATAGGCAAACAGAGTTCAACAGTGTTAAACAGAGTTAAACAGAAGCAAACAGAGGTAAACTGAGTGAAAAAGAGTTAAACAGAGGCATAGAGAGTTAAACAGAGTTGAGCAGAGGTAAACAGAGTTAAACAGAGGCAAACAGAGTTAAGCTGAGGCAAACAGAGTTAAACGAGTTCAACAGAGGCATACAGAGTTAAACAGATTTAAACAGAGGCAAACAGAGTTTAACAGTGTTAAACAGAGGCAAACAGAGGGAAACAGAGTGAAACAGAGTTAAACAGAGGCAAACAGAGTTAAACAGAGTTAAACAGAGGCAAACAGAGTTAAACAGAGTTAAGCAGAGTTAAACAGAGTTGAACAGAGGCATACAGTGTTAAATTGAATGAAACAGAGGCAAACAGAGTTGAACAGATGTAAACAGAGTGCAACAGAGTTAAACAGAGTTCAACAGAGTTAAACAGAGGCATACAGAGTTAAACAGAGTGCAACACAGGCAAAGAGAGTGAAAGAGCGTTCAACAGAGCGAAACAGAATTAAATAGAGTTAAAACAGATGCAATCAGAGTTAAACAGAATAAAACAGATGCAAACAGAGTTAAACAGAGTTGAAAAGAGGCAAAGAGAGCTAGACAGAGTTAAGCAGAGGCAAACAGTGTTCAATAGAGTTAAACAGAGGCATACAGAGTGAAACAGATTTAAACAGAGGCAAACAGCGTTAAATAGAATTAAACAGAGGCAATCAGAGTTAAACAGAATTAAACAGAGGCAGACAGAGTTAAATAGATTGAAACAGAGGCAAACAGAGTTAAACGGAGGCAAACAGAGGGAAACAGAGTGAAACAGGGTGAAACAGAGGCAACCAGAGTTAAACAGAGTTAAACAGAGGCCAACAGAGGCAAGCAGAGTTCAACAGAGTTAAACTGACCTAAACAGTGGCAAACAGAGGGAAACAATGTAAAACAGAGGCATACAGAGTTATACAGTGTTAAACAGTGTTGAACAGAGGCAAACAGAGTTAAACTGAGTTGGATAGAGGCAAACAGAGGTAAATTGAGTGAAACAGAATTAAACAGAGGCATACAGAGTTAAACAGAGTTGGACAGATGCAAACAGAATTAAACAGAGTTAAACAGAGGCAAACAGAGTTAAACAGCGTTAAACAGAGGCAAACAGAGTTAACTAGAGTTATACAGAGGCAAACAGAGAGAAACAGAGTGAAACAGACTTAAACAGGAACAACCAGAGTTAAACAGAGTTAAACAGAGGCAAACAGAGTTAAACAGAGTTAAACAGAGTTAAGCAGAGGCAAACAGAGGGAAACAGAGTGAAACAAAAACCACCAGAGTTAAACAGAGTTAAAAAGACGCAAACAGAGTTAAACAGAGTTAAACAGAGGCGAACAGATTTAAACAGAGTTAAATAGAGGTTAACAGAGTTAAACAGAGTTAAACAGCGGCAAACAGATGGAAACAGAGTGAAACAGATTTAAACAGAGGCATACAGAGTTATACAGAGTTAAACAGTGTTGAACAGAGGCAAACAGAGTTAAACAGAGGCAAACAGAGTTAAAC
This sequence comes from Isurus oxyrinchus, assembly GCA_026770705.1. NCBI lineage: Eukaryota > Metazoa > Chordata > Chondrichthyes > Lamniformes > Lamnidae > Isurus > Isurus oxyrinchus. The sequence goes on from JANJGN010002393.1 coordinate 26,977, forward strand.
AGAGTTAAACAGAGGCAAACAGAGTACAACAGATTTAAACAGAGTTAAACAGAGGGAAACGGAGTTAAACAGAGTTAAACCGAGGCACAGAGAGTTAAACAGAGTTAAACAGAGGCAATGTGAGTTAAACAGAGTTAAACAGGGTTAAACAGAGGCGAACAGAGTTAAATAGAGTTAAACATAGGCAAACAGAGTTCAACAGAGGTAAACAGAGTTAAACATAGGGAAACAGAATTCAAAATAGTTAAATAGAGTTAATCACAGCAAACAGAGGGAAACTGAGTTAACCAGAGGCAAACAGAGGGAAACAGAGTGAAACAGAGCTAAACAGTGGCAAACAGAGTTAAACAGAGTTAAATGCGGCAAACAGAGGGAAACAGAGTGAAAAAGATCTAAACAGTGGCAAACAGAGTAAAACAAGTTAAACAGAGTTAAACAGAGTTGAAAAGAGGCATACAGAGTTAAATTGATTGAAACAGAGGCAAAGAGAGTTGAACAGATATAAACAGAGTACAACAGAGTTAAACAGAGTTAAACAGAGGGAAACGGAGTTAAACAGAGTTAAACCGAGGCACACAGAGTTAAACAGAGTTGAACTGAGGCAAACAGAGTTAAACAGAGGCAAATTGAGTTAAACAGAGTTAAACAGAGTTAAACATAGGCAAACAGAGTTCAACAGAGTTAAACAGAGTTGAACAGAGGCAAACAGAGTTAAACAGATTGAAACAGAGGCAGACAGAGTTCAAGAGAGATAACCAGAGTGCAAGAGAGTTAAACAGAGTTAAACAGAGGGAAACAGAGTTAAAGAGAGTTACACAGAGGCGAACAGAGTGAAACAGCGTTTAACAGAGGCAAACAGAGTTAAATAGATTTAAATAGAGTTAAACAGTGGCAAACAGAGTTAGAAAGAATTACACAGAGGCAAACAGAGTTCAATAGAGTTAAACAGAACTCGGCAGAGTTAAACAGAGTTAAAATGAGATGCAAGCAGAGGGAAACAGATTGACACAGAGTTAAACGGAGGCGTACAGTGTAAAACACAGTTGAACAGAGGCAGAAAGAGTTTAATAGATTGAAATAGAGGCAAACAGAGTTGAACAGTAATAAACAGAGTTCAACAGAGTTAAACAGATTGAAACAGATGCAAACAGAGGGAAACAGAGTGAAACAGACTTAAACAGAGGCAAACAGAGATAAACAGAGTTGAACAGAGGCAAACAGAGTTAAACAGTTTTAAACAGAGGAAACAGAGTTAAACAGAATTAAACAGAGATAAACAGAGGCGAACAGAGTTAAACAGAGTTAGCAGAGGCAGACTGATTTCAACAGAGTTAAACAGAGGCATACAGAGTTAAACAGAGGCACACATAGTTAAACAGCGTTAAACAGAGGCAAACAGAGTTAAATAAAGTTAAGCAGAGGCAAACAGAGTTAAACAGAGTTAAACAGAGGCAAGCAGAGTTAAATAGGTTGAAACAGAGGCAAACAAAGTTCAACAGATGTAAACAGAGTTCAACTGATTTAAACAGAGTTAAACAGAGCCAAACAGAGGGTAACAGAGTGAAACAGAGTTAAACAGAGTCGAACAGATGCAAACAGAGTTAAACGGAGTTAAACAGAGGTGAACAGAGTTAACCAGATTTAAACAGAGGCAAACAGTTTTCAACAGAGTTAAACAGAGTTAAACAGAGGCAAACAGAAGGATACAGAGTGGAACAGCGTTAAACAGAGGCATATAGAGTTAAACAGAGTTGGACAGAGGCAAACAGAGTTAAATAGGTTGAAACAGAGGCAAACTGAGTTCAACAGATGTAAACAGAGTTCAACGGAGTTAAACAGAGTTTAACAGTGGCAAACAGAGGGTAACAGAGTGAAACATAGTTAAACAGAGGCAAACAGACTTAAACAGAGTCGAACAGAGGCAAACAGAGTTAAACAGAGTTAAACAGATGCAAACAGAGTTAAACAGAGTTAAACAGAGGCGAACAGAGTTAACCAGAGGCAAACAGTTTTCAACAGAGTTAAACAGAGTTAAACAGAGGCAAACAGAGGCAAACAGAGTTAAACAGAATAGAACAGAGGCAAACAGAGTTAAACAGAGTTAAAAAGAGTTAAATAGAGTTAACCAGAGGCAAACAGAGGGAAACAGAGTGAAACAGTTCTAAACAGTGGCAAACAGAGTAAAACAGAGTTAAACAGAGTTAAACAGAGTTGAAAAGAGGCATACAGAGTTAAATATATTGAAACAGAGGCAAACAGTGTTAAACAGAGTTGAACAGAGTGAAATAGAGTTCAATAGAGTTAAACATAGTCGTACAAGGTTAAGTAGAGTTAAACAGATGCAATCAGAGATAAACAGAGTTAAACAGTGGCAAACAGAGTTAAATAGATTGAATCAGAGGCCAACAGATTTGAACAGAGATAAACAGAGTTCAACAGAGTTAAACAGAGTTAAACAGATGCGAACAGATTAAAACAGAGTTGAACACAGTCAAACTGAGTTAAACAGAGTTAAACAGTGGCAAACAGAGTTAAACAGAGTTAAATAGAAGCAAACCGAGGTAAACTGAGTGAAACAGAGTTAAACAGAGGCATAGAGAGTTAAACAGAGTTGAACACAGGCAAACAGAGTTAAACAGAGGCGAACAGAGTTAAGCAGAGGCAAACAGAGTTAAACGAGTTAAACAGAGGCATACAGAGTTAAGCAGATTTAAAAAGAGGCAAGTAGAGTTAAACAGTGTTAAACAGAGGCAAACAGTGGGAAACAGAGTGAAACAGAGTTAAACAGAGTTTAACAGAGTTGAACAGAGGCATACAGAGTTAAATTGATTGAAACAAAGGCAAACAGAGTTGAACAGATATAATCAGAGTGCAACAGAGTTAAACAGAGTTAAACAGATGGAAATGGAGTTAAACAGAGTTAAACCGAGGCACACAGAATTAAACAGAGTTGAACAGAGGCAAACAGAGTTAAACAGAGTTAAACAGAGGCAAATTGAGTTAAACAGAGTTAAACCGAGTTAAACAGAGGCGAACAGATTTAAATAGATTTAAACATAGGCAAACAGAGTTCAACAGAGGTAAACAGAGTAAAACAGAGGCAAGCAGAGTTAAACAGAGTTAAGCAGAGGGAAACAGAGTTAAACAGAGGCATACAGAGCTCAACAAATTTAAACAGAGGCAAACAGAGTTAGACAGCGTGAAACAGAGGCAAACAGAGTTAAATGGAGTGAAACAGAAGCAAACAGAGTTAAACTAGAGTAAACACAGGCAAACAGAGTTCAACAGAGGCAAACAGAGGGAAATAGAGTGAAACAGATTTAAACAGAGGCATACAGAGTTAAACAGATTGAAACAGAGGCATGCAGAGTTAAACAGAGTTGAACAGAGGCAAACAGAGTTAAACAGATTGAAACAGAGGCAGACAGAGTTCAAGAGAGATAACCAGAGTTCAAGAGAGTTAAACAGAGTTAAACAGAGGGAAACAGAGTTAAAGAGAGTTAAACAGAGGCGAACAGAGTTAAGCAGAGGCAAACAGAGTTAAACGAGTTAAACAGAGGCATACAGAGTTAAACAGATTTAAAAAGAGGCAAATAGAGTTAAACAGTGTTAAACAGAGGCAAACAGTGGGAAACAGAGTGAAACAGAGTTAAACAGAGTTAAACAGAGTTGAACAGAGGCATACAGAGTTAAATTGATTGAAACAAAGGCAAACAGAGTTGAACAGATATAAACAGAGTACAACAGAGTTAAACAGAGTTAAACAGATGGAAATGGAGTTAAACAGAGTTAAACCGAGGCACACAGAATTAAACAGAGTTGAACAGAGGCAAACAGAGTTAAACAGAGTTAAACAGAGGCAAATTGAGTTAAACAGAGTTAAACCGAGTTAAACAGAGGCGAACAGATTTAATTAGATTTAAACATAGGCAAACAGAGTTCAACAGAGGTAAACAGAGTTAAACAGAGGCAAGCAGAGTTAAACAGAGTTAAACAGAGGGAAACAGAGTTAAACAGAGGCATACAGAGCTCAACAAATTTAAACAGAGGCAAACAGAGTTAGACAGCGTGAAACAGAGGCAAACAGAGTTAAATGGAGTGAAACAGAAGCAAACAGAGTTAAACTAGAGTAAACACAGGCAAACAGAGTTCAACAGAGGCAAACAGAGGGAAATAGAGTGAAACAGATTCAAACAGAGGCATACAGAGTTAAACAGATTGAAACAGAGGCATACAGAGTTGAACAGAGGCAAACAGAGTTAAACAGATTGAAACAGAGGCAGACAGTGTTCAAGAGAGATAACCAGAGTTCAAGAGAGTTAAACAGAGTTAAACAGAGGGAAACAGAGTGAAACAGCGTTTAACAGAGGCAAACAGAGTTAAATAGATTTAAATAGAGTTAAACAGAGGCAAACAGAGTTAGAAAGAGTTAAACAGAGGCAAACAGAGTTCAATAGAGTTAAACAGAACTCGGCAGAGTTAAACAGAGTTAAAATGAGGCAAACAGAGTTAAACAGATGCAAACAGAGGGAAACAGATTGACACAGATTTAAACGGAGGCGTACAGTGTAAAACACAGTTGAACAGAGGCAGAAAGAGTTTAATAGATTGAAATAGAGGCAAACAGAGTTGAACAGTAATAAACAGAGTTCAACAGAGTTAAACAGATTGAAACAGATGCAAACAGAGGGAAACAGAGTGAAACAGACTTAAACAGAGGCAAACAGAGATAAACAGAGTTGAACAGAGGCAAACAGAGTTAAACAGTTTTAAACAGAGGAAACAGAGTTAAACAGAATTAAACAGAGATAAACAGAGGCGAACAGAGTTAAACAGAGTTAGCAGAGGCAGACTGATTTCAACAGAGTTAAACAGAGGCATACAGAGTTAAACAGAGGCACACATAGTTAAACAGCGTTAAACAGAGGCATACAGAGTTAAATAGAGTTAAACAGAGGCAAACAGAGTTAAACAGAGTTAAACAGAGGCAAGCAGAGTTAAATAGGTTGAAACAGAGGCAAACAAAGTTCAACAGATGTAAACAGAGTTCAACTGAGTTAAACAGAGTTAAACAGAGGCAAACAGAGGGTAACAGAGTGAAACAGAGTTAAACAGAGTCGAACAGATGCAAACAGAGTTAAACGGAGTTAAACAGAGGTGAACAGAGTTAACCAGATTTAAACAGAGGCAAACAGTTTTCAACAGAGTTAAACAGAGTTAAACAGAGGCAAACAGAAGGAAACAGAGTGGAACAGCGTTAAACAGAGGCATATAGAGTTAAACAGAGTTGGACAGAGGCAAACAGACTTAAATAGGTTGAAACAGAGTAAAACTGAGTTCAACAGATGTAAACAGAGTTCAACTGAGTTAAACAGAGTTAAACAGTGGCAAACAGAGGGTAACAGAGTGAAACAGAGTTAAACAGAGGCAAACAGAGTTAAACAGAGTCGAACAGAGGCAAACAGAGTTAAACAGAGTTAAACAGAGTTAAACAGAGTTAAACAGAGGCGAACAGAGTTAACCAGAGGCAAACAGTTTTCAACAGAGTTAAACAGAGTTAAACAGAGGCAAACAGAGGGAAACAGAGTGAAACACAGTTAAACAGAGGCATACAGAGTGAAACAGAGTTAAACAGAATAGAACAGAGGCAAACAGAGTTAAACAGAGTTAAAAAGAGTTAAATAGAGTTAACCAAAGGCAAACAGAGGGAAACAGAGTGAAACAGATCTAAACAGTGGCAAACAGAGTAAAACAGAGTTAAACAGAGTAAAACAGAGTTGAAAAGAGGCATACAGAGTTAAATAGATTGAAACAGAGGCAAAGAGAGTTGAACAGATATAAACAGAGTACAACAGAGTTAAACAGAGTTAAACAGAGGCAAACAGAGTTAAATAGAGTTAAACAGAGTTAAACAGATTGAAACAGAGGCAAACAGAGTTAAACAGAGTTCAACAGAGTGAAATAGATTTCAATAGAGTTAAACATAGTCATACAAGGTTAAGTAGAGTTAAACAGATGCAATCAGAGATAAACAGAGTTAAACAGTGGCAAACAGAGTTAAATAGATTGAATCAGATGCCAACAGATTTGAACAGAGGTAAACAGAGTTCAACAGAGTTAAACAGAGTTAAACAGATGCGAACAGATTAAAACAGAGTTGAACAGAGTCAAACTGAGTTAAACAGAGTTAAACAGTGGCAAACAGAGTTAAACAGAGTTAAATAGAGTTAAACAGAGTTAAACCGAGGCGAACAGAGTTAAACAGAGTGAAACAGAGGCAAACAGAGATCAACAGAGTTAAACAGAGTTAAACAGAAGCAATCCGAGGTAAACTGAGTGAAACAGAGTTAAACAGAGGCATAGAGAGTTAAACAGAGTTGAACAGAGGCAAACAGAGTTAAACAGAGTTAAACAGAGGCAAACAGAGTTAAGCAGAGGCAAACAGAGTTAAACGAGTTAAACAGAGGCATACAGAGTTAAACAGATTTAAAAAGAGGCAAATAGAGTTAAACAGAATTAAACAGAGGCAAACAGTGGGAAACAGAGTGAAACAGAGTTAAACAGAGTTAAACAGAGTTGAACAGAGGCATACAGAGTTAAATTGATTGAAACAAAGGCAAACAGAGTTGAACAGATATAAACAGAGTACAACAGAGTTAAACAGAGTTAAACAGATGGAAATGGAGTTAAACAGAGTTAAACCGAGGCACACAGAATTAAACGGAGTTGAACAGAGGCAAACAGAGTTAAACAGAGTTAAACAGAGGCAAATTGAGTTAAACAGAGTTAAACCGAGTTAAACAGAGGCGAACAGATTTAAATAGATTTAAACATAGGCAAACAGAGTTCAACAGAGGTAAACAGAGTTAAACAGAGGCAAGCAGAGTTAAACAGAGTTTAACAGAGGGAAACAGAGTTAAACAGAGGCATACAGAGCTCAACAAATTTAAACAGAGGCAAACAGAGTTAGACAGCGTGAAACAGAGGCAAACAGAATTAAATGGAGTGAAACAGAAGCAAACAGAGTTAAACTAGAGTAAACACAGGCAAACAGAGTTCAACAGAGGCAAACAGAGGGAAATAGAGTGAAACAGATTTAAACAGAGGCATACAGAGTTAAACAGATTGAAACAGAGGCATACAGAGTTAAACAGAGTTGAACAGAGGCAAACAGAGTTAAACAGATCGAAACAGAGGCAGACAGAGTTCAAGAGAGATAACCAGAGTTCAAGAGAGTTAAACAGAGTTAAACAGAGGGAAACAGAGTTAAAGAGAGTTAAACAGATGCGAACAGAGTTAAGCAGAGGCAAACAGAGTTAAACGAGTTAAACAGAGGCATACAGAGTTAAACAGATTTAAAAAGAGGCAAATAGAGTTAAACAGTGTTAAACAGAGGCAAACAGTGGGAAACAGAGTGAAACTGAGTTAAACAGAGTTAAACAGAGTTGAACAGAGGCATACAGAGTTAAATTGATTGAAACAAAGGCAAACAGAGGTGAACAGATATAAACAGAGTACAACAGAGTTAAACAGAGGTAAACAGATGGAAATCGAGTTAAACAGAGTTAAACCGAGGCACACAGAATTAAACAGAGTTGAACAGAGGCAAACAGAGTTAAACAGAGTTAAACAGAGGCAAACAGAGTTAAACAGAGTTAAACCGAGTTAAACAGAGGCGAACAGATTTAAATAGATTTAAACATAGGCAAACAGAGTTCAACAGAGGTAAACAGAGTTAAACAGAGGCAAGCAGAGTTAAACAGAGTTAAGCAGAGGGAAACAGATTTAAACAGAGGCATACAGAGCTCAACAAATTTAAACAGAGGCAAACAGAGTTAGACAGCGTGAAACAGAGGCAAACAGAGTTAAATGGAGTGAAACAGAAGCAAACAGAGTTAAACTAGAGTAAACACAGGCAAACAGAGTTCAACAGAGTCAAACAGAGGGAAATAGAGTGAAACAGATTTAAACAGAGGCATACAGAGTTAAACAGATAGAAACAGAGGCATACAGAGTTAAACAGAGTTGAACAGAGGCAAACAGAGTTAAACAGATTGAAACAGAGGCAGACAGAGTTCAAGAGAGATAACCAGAGTTCAAGAGAGTTAAACAGAGTTAAACAGAGGGAAACAGAGTTAAAGAGAGTTACACAGAGGCGAACAGAGTGAAACAGCGTTTAACAGAGGCAATCAGAGTTAAATAGATTTAAATAGAGTTAAACAGAGGCAAACAGAGTTAGAAAGAGTTAAACAGAGGCAAACAGAGTTCAATAGAGTTAAACAGAACTCGGCAGAGTTAAACAGAGTTAAAATGAGGCAAACAGAGTTAAACAGATGCAAACAGAGGGAAACAGATTGACACAGAGTTAAAATGAGGCAAACAGTGTAAAACACAGTTGAACAGAGGCAGAAAGAGTTTAATAGATTGAAATAGAGGCAAACAGAGTTGAACAGTAATAAACAGAGTTCAACAGAGTTAAACAGATTGAAACAGATGCAAACAGAGGGAAACAGAGTGAAACAGACTTAAACAGAGGCAAGCAGAGATAAACAGAGTTGAACAGAGGCAAACAGAGTTAAACAGTTTTAAACAGAGGAAACAGAGTTAAACAGAATTAAACAGAGATAAACAGAGGCGAACAGAGTTAGAGTTAGCAGAGGCAGACTGATTTCAACAGAGTTAAACAGAGGCATACAGAGTTAAACAGAGGCACACATAGTTAAACAGCGTTAAACAGAGGCAAACAGAGTTAAATAGAGTTAAACAGAGGCAAACAGAGGGTAACAGAGTGAAACAGAGTTAAACAGAGTCGAACAGATGCAAACAGAGTCAAACGGATTTAAACAGAGGTGAACAGAGTTAACCAGATTTAAACAGAGGCAAACAGTTTTCAACAGAGTTAAACAGAGTTAAACAGAGGCAAACAGAAGGAAACAGAGTGGAACAGCGTTAAACAGAGGCATATAGAGTTAAACAGAGTTGGACAGAGGCAAACAGACTTAAATAGGTTGAAACAGAGGCAAACTGAGTTCAACAGATGTAAACAGAGTTCAGCTGAGTTAAACTGAGTTAAACAGTGGCAAACAGAGGGTAACAGAGTGAAACAGAGTTAAACAGAGGCAAACAGAGTTAAACAGAGTCGAACAGAGGCAAACAGAGTTAAACAGAGTTAAACAGATGCAAACAGAGTTAAACAGAGTAAAACAGAGGCGAACAGAGTTAACCAGAGGCAAACAGTTTTCAACAGAGTTAAACAGAGGCAAACAGAGGGAAACAGAGTTAAACAGAGGCAAACAGAGTTAAGCAGAGGCAAACAGAGTTAAACGAGTTAAACAGAGGCATACAGAGTTAAACAGATTTAAAAAGAGGCAAATAGAGTTAAACAGTGTTAAACAGAGGCAAACAGTGGGAAACAGAGTGAAACAGAGTTAAACAGAGTTAAACAGAGTTGAACAGAGGCATACAGAGTTAAATTGATTGAAACATAGGCAAACAGAGTTGAACAGATATAAACAGAGTACAACAGAGTTAAACAGAGTTAAACAGATGGAATAGGAGTTAAACAGAGTTAAACCGAGGCACACAGAATTAAACAGAGTTGAACAGAGGCAAACAGAGTTAAACAGAGTTAAACAGAGGCAAATTGAGTTAAACAGAGTTAAACCGAGTTAAACAGAGGCGAACAGATTTAAATAGATTTAAACATAGGCAAACAGAGTTCAACAGAGGTAAACAGAGTTAAACAGAGGCAAGCAGAGTTAAACAGAGTTAAACAGAGGGAAACAGAGTTAAACAGAGGCATACAGAGCTCAACAAATTTAAACAGAGGCAAACAGAGTTAGACAGCGTGAAACAGAGGCAAACAGAGTTAAATGGAGTGAAACAGAAGCAAACAGAGTTAAACTAGAGTAAACACAGGCAAACAGAGTTCAACAGAGGCAAACAGAGGGAAATAGAGTGAAACAGATTTAAACAGAGGCATACAGAGTTAAACAGATTGAAACAGAGGCATACAGAGTTAAACAGAGTTGAACAGAGGCAAACAGAGTTAAACAGATTGAAACAGAGGCAGACAGAGTTCAAGAGAGATAACCATAGTTCAGGAGAGTTAAACAGAGTTAAACAGAGGGAAACAGAGTTAAAGAGAGTTACACAGAGGCGAACAGAGTGAAACAGCGTTTAACAGAGGCAAACAGAGTTAAATAGGTTGAAACAGAGGCAAACAAAGTTCAACAGATGTAAACTGAGTTCAACTGAGTTAAACAGAGTTAAACAGAGGCGTACAGTGTAAAACACAGTTGAACAGAGGCAGAAAGAGTTTAATAGATTGAAATAGAGGCAAACAGAGTTGAACAGTAATAAACAGAGTTCAACAGAGTTAAACAGATTGAAGCAGATGCAAACAGAGGGAAACAGAGTGAAACAGACTTAAACAGAGGCAAACAGAGATAAACAGAGTTGAACAGAGGCAAACAGAGTTAAACAGTTTTAAACAGAGGAAACAGAGTTAAACAGAATTAAACAGAGATAAACAGAGGCGAACAGAGTTAAACAGAGTTAGCAGAGGCAGACTGATTTCAACAGAGTTAAACAGAGGCATACAGAGTTAAACAGAGGCACACATAGTTAAACAGCGTTAAACAGAAGCAAACAGAGTTAAATAGATTTAAACAGAGGCAAACAGAGTTAAACAGAATTAAACAGAGGCAAGCAGAGTGAAATAGGTTGAAACAGAGGCAAACAAAGTTCAACAGATGTAAACAGAGTTCAACTGAGTTAAACAGAGTTAAACAGAGGCAAACAGAGGGTAACAGAGTGAAACAGAGTTAAAAAGAGTCGAACAGATGCAAACAGAGTTAAACGGAGTTAAACAGAGGTGAACAGAGGCATACAGAGTTAAATTGATTGAAACAAAGGCAAACAGAGTTGAACAGATATAAACAGAGTACAACAGAGTTAAACAGAGTTAAACAGATGGAAATGGAGTTAAACAGAGTTAAACAGAGGCACACAGAATTAAACAGAGTTAAACAGAGGCAAGCAGAGTTAAATAGGTTGAAACAGAGGCAAACAAAGTTCAACAGATGTAAACAGAGTTCAACTGAGTTAAACAGAGTTAAACAGAGGCAAACAGAGGGTAACAGAGTGAAACAGAGTTAAACAGAGTCGAACAGATGCAAACAGAGTTAAACGGAGTTAAACAGAGGTGAACAGAGTTAACCAGATTTAAACAGAGGCAAACAGTTTTCAACAGAGTTCAACAGAGTTAAACAGAGGCAAACAGAAGGAAACAGAGTGGAACAGCGTTAAACAGAGGCATATAGAGTTAAACAGAGTTGGACAGAGGAAAACAGAGTTAAATAGTTTGAAACAGAGGCAAACTGAGTTCAACAGATGTAAACAGAGTTCAACTGAGTTAAACAGAGTTAAACAGTGGCAAACAGAGGGTAACAGAGTGAAACAGAGTTAAACAGAGGCAAACAGAGTTAAACAGATTCGAACAGAGGCAAACAGAGTTAAACTGAGTTAAACAGATGCAAAGAGTGTTAAACAGAGTTAAACAGAGGCGAACAGAGTTAAGCAGAGGCAAACAGAGTTAAACGAGTTAAACAGAGGCATACAGAGTTAAACAGATTTAAAAAGAGGCAAATAGAGTTAAACAGTGTTAAACAGAGGCAAACAGTGGGAAAGAGAGTGAAACAGAGTTAAACAGAGTTAAACAGAGTTGAGCAGAGGCATACAGAGTTAAATTGATTGAAACAAAGGCAAACAGAGTTGAACAGATATAAACAGAGTACAACAGAGTTAAACAGAGTTAAACAGATGGAAATGGAGTTAAACAGAGTTAAACCGAGGCACACAGAATTAAACAGAGTTGAACAGAGGCAAACAGAGTTAAACAGAGTTAAACAGAGGCAAATTGAGTTAAACAGAGTTAAACCGAGTTAAACAGAGGCGAACAGATTTAAATAGATTTAAACATAGGCAAACAGAGTTCAACAGAGGTAAACAGAGTTAAACAGAGGCAAGCAGAGTTAAACAGAGTTTAACAGAGGGAAACAGAGTTAAACAGAGGCATACAGAGCTCAACAAATTTTAACAGAGGCAAACAGAGTTAGACAGCGTGAAACAGAGGCAAACAGAGTTAAATGGAGTGAAACAGAAGCAAACAGAGTTAAACTAGAGTAAACACAGGCAAACAGAGTTCAACAGAGGCAAACAGAGGGAAATAGAGTGAAACAGATTTAAACAGAGGCATACAGAGTTAAACAGATTGAAACAGAGGCATACAGAGTTAAACAGAGTTGAACAGAGGCAAACAGAGTTAAACAGATTGAAACAGAGGCAGACAGAGTTCAAGAGAGATAACCTGAGTTCAAGAGAGTTAAACAGAGTTAAACAGAAGCAAACAGAGTTAAATAGATTTAAACAGAGGCCAGCAGAGTTAAACAGAGTTAAACAGAGGCAAGCAGAGTGAAATAGGTTGAAACAGAGGCAAACAAAGTTCAACAGATGTAAACAGAGTTCAACTGAGTTAAACAGAGTTAAACAGAGGCAAACAGAGGGTAACAGAGTGAAACAGAGTTAAACAGAGTCGAACAGATGCAAACAGAGTTAAACGGAGTTAAACAGAGGTGAACAGAGGCATACAGAGTTAAATTGATTGAAACAAAGGCAAACAGAGTTGAACAGATATAAACAGAGTACAACAGAGTTAAACAGAGTTAAACAGATGGAAATGGAGTTAAACAGAGTTAAACAGAGGCACACAGAATTAAACAGAGTTAAACAGAGGCAAGCAGAGTTAAATAGGTTGAAACAGAGGCAAACAAAGTTCAACAGATGTAAACAGAGTTCAACTGAGTTAAACAGAGTTAAACAGAGGCAAACAGAGGGTAACAGAGTGAAACAGAGTTAAACAGAGTCGAACAGATGCAAACAGAGTTAAACGGAGTTAAACAGAGGTGAACAGAGTTAACCAGATTTAAACAGAGGCAAACAGTTTTCAACAGAGTTCAACAGAGTTAAACAGAGGCAAACAGAAGGAAACAGAGTGGAACAGCGTTAAACAGAGGCATATAGAGTTAAACAGAGTTGGACAGAGGCAAACAGAGTTAAATAGTTTGAAACAGAGGCAAACTGAGTTCAACAGATGTAAACAGAGTTCAACTGAGTTAAACAGAGTTAAACAGTGGCAAACAGAGGGTAACAGAGTGAAACAGAGTTAAACAGAGGCAAACAGAGTTAAACAGATTCGAACAGAGGCAAACAGAGTTAAACAGAGTTAAACAGATGCAAAGAGAGTTAAACAGAGTTAAACAGAGGCGAACAGAGTTAACCAGAGGCAAACAGAGTTAAACGAGTTAAACAGAGGCATACAGAGTTAAACAGATTTAAAAAGAGGCAAATAGAGTTAAACAGTGTTAAACAGAGGCAAACAGTGGGAAACAGAGTGAAACAGAGTTAAACAGAGTTAAACAGAGTTGAGCAGAGGCATACAGAGTTAAATTGATTGAAACAAAGGCAAACAGAGTTGAACAGATATAAACAGAGTACAACAGAGTTAAACAGAGTTAAACAGATGGAAATGGAGTTAAACAGAGTTAAACCGAGGCACACAGAATTAAACAGAGTTGAACAGAGGCAAACAGAGTTAAACAGAGTTAAACAGAGGCAAATTGAGTTAAACAGAGTTAAACCGAGTTAAACAGAGGCGAACAGATTTAAATAGATTTAAACATAGGCAAACAGAGTTGAACAGAGGTAAACAGAGTTAAACAGAGGCAAGCAGAGTTAAACAGAGTTTAACAGAGGGAAACAGAGTTAAACAGAGGCATACAGAGCTCAACAAATTTTAACAGAGGCAAACAGAGTTAGACAGCGTGAAACAGAGGCAAACAGAGTTAAATGGAGTGAAACAGAAGCAAACAGAGTTAAACTAGAGTAAACACAGGCAAACAGAGTTCAACAGAGGCAAACAGAGGGAAATAGAGTGAAACAGATTTAAACAGAGGCATACAGAGTTAAACAGATTGAAACAGAGGCATACAGAGTTAAACAGAGTTGAACAGAGGCAAACAGAGTTAAACAGATTGAAACAGAGGCAGACAGAGTTCAAGAGAGATAACCAGAGTTCAAGAGAGTTAACCAGAGTTAAACAGAGGGAAACAGAGTTAAAGATAATTAAACAGAGGCGAACAGAGTTAAGCAGAGGCAAACAGAGTTAAATGAGTTAAACAGAGGCATACAGAGTTAAACAGATTTAAAAAGAGGCAAATAGAGTTAAACAGTGTTAAACAGAGGCAAACAGTGGGAAACAGAGTGAAACTGAGTTAAACAGAGTTAAACAGAGTTGAACAGAGGCATACAGAGTTAAATTGATTGAAACAAAGGCAAATAGAGGTGAACAGATATAAACAGAGTACAACAGAGTTAAACAGAGGTAAACAGATGGAAAGGGATTAAACAGAGTTAAACCGAGGCACACAGAATTAAACAGAGTTGAACAGATTGAAACAGAGGCATACAGAGTTAAACAGAGTTGAACAGAGGCAAACAGAGTTAAACAGATTGAAACAGAGGCAGACAGAGTTCAAGAGACATAACCAGAGTTCAAGAGAGTCAAACAGAGTTAAACAGAGGGAAACAGAGTTAAAGAGAGTTACACAGAGGCGAACAGAGTGAAACAGCGTTTAACAGAGGCAAACAGAGTTAAATAGATTTAAATAGAGTTAAACAGAGGCAAACAGAGTTAGAAAGAGTTAAACAGAGGCAAACAGAGTTCAATAGAGCTAAACAGAACTCGGCAGAGTTAAACAGTGTTAAAATGAGGCAAACAGAGTTAAACAGATGCAAACAGAGGGAAACAGATTGACACAGAGTTAAACGGAGGCGTACAGTGTAAAACACAGTTGAACAGAGGCAGAGAGAGTTTAATAGATTGAAATAGAGGCAAACAGAGTTGAACAGTAATAAACAGAGTTCAACAGAGTTAAACAGATTGAAACAGATGCAAACAGAGGGAAACAGAGTGAAACAGACTTAAACAGAGGCAAACAGAAATAAACAGAGTTGACCATAGGCAAACAGAGTTAAACAGTTTTAAACAGAGGAAACAGAGTTAAACAGAATTAAACAGAGATAAACAGAGGCGAACAGAGATAAACAGAGTTAGCAGAGGCAGACTGATTTCAACAGAGTTAAACAGAGGCATACAGAGTTAAACAGAGGCACACATAGTTAAACAGCGTTAAACAGAGGCAAACAGAGTTAAACAGAGTTAAACAGAGGCAAACAGAGGGTAACAGAGTAAAACAGAGTTAAACAGAGTCGAACAGATGCAAACAGAGTTAAACGGAGTTAAACAGAGGTGAACAGAGTTAACCAGATTTAAACAGAGGCAAGCAGTTTTCAACAGAGTTAAACAGAGTTAAACAGAGGCAAACAGAAGGAAACAGAGTGGAACAGCGTTAAACAGAGGCATATAGAGTTAAACAGAGTTGGACAGAGGCAAACAGACTTGAATAGGTTGAAACAGAGGCAAACTGAGTTCAACAGATGTAAACAGAGTTCAACTGAGTTAAACAGAGTTAAACAGTGGCAAACAGAGGGTAACAGAGTGAAACAGAGTTAAACAGAGGCAAACAGAGTTAAACAGAGTCGAACAGAGGCAAACAGAGTTAAACAGAGTTAAACAGATGCAAACAGAGTTAAACAGAGTTAAACAGAGGCGAACAGAGTTAACCAGAGGCAAACAGTTTTCAACAGAGTTAAACAGAGTTAAACAGAGGCAAACAGAGGGAAACAGAGTGAAACACAGTTAAACAGAGGCATACAGAGTGAAACAGAGTTAAACAGAATAGAACAGAGGCAAACAGAGTTAAACAGAGTTAAAAAGAGTTAAATAGAGTTAACCAGAGGCAAACAGAGGGAAACAGAGTGAAACAGATCTAAACAGTGGCAAACAGAGTAAAACAGAGTTAAACAGAGTTAAACAGAGTTCAAAAGAGGCATACAGAGTTAAATAGATTGAAACAGAGGCAAAGAGAGTTGAACAGATATAAACAGAGTACAACAGAGTTAAACAGAGTTAAACAGAGGGAAACGGAGTTAAAAGAGTTAAACCGAGGCACACAGAGTTAAACAGAGGCATATTGAGTTAAACAGAGTTAAACAGAGTTAAACAGATGGAAATGGAGTTAAACAGAGTTAAACAGAGGCACACAGAATTAAACAGAGTTAAACAGAGGCAAGCAGAGTTAAATAGGTTGAAACAGAGGCAAACAAAGTTCAACAGATGTAAACAGAGTTCAACTGAGTTAAACAGAGTTAAACAGAGGCAAACAGAGGGTAACAGAGTGAAACAGAGTTAAACAGAGTCGAACAGATGCAAACAGAGTTAAACGGAGTTAAACAGAGGTGAACAGAGTTAACCAGATTTAAACAGAGGCAAACAGTTTTCAACAGAGTTCAACAGAGTTAAACAGAGGCAAACAGAAGGAAACAGAGTGGAACAGCGTTAAACAGAGGCATATAGAGTTAAACAGAGTTGGACAGAGGCAAACAGAGTTAAATAGTTTGAAACAGAGGCAAACTGAGTTCAACAGATGTAAACAGAGTTCAACTGAGTTAAACAGAGTTAAACAGTGGCAAACAGAGGGTAACAGAGTGAAACAGAGTTAAACAGAGGCAAACAGAGTTAAACAGATTCGAACAGAGGCAAACAGAGTTAAACAGAGTTAAACAGATGCAAAGAGAGTTAAACAGAGTTAAACAGAGGCGAACAGAGTTAACCAGAGGCAAACAGAGTTAAACGAGTTAAACAGAGGCATACAGAGTTAAACAGATTTAAAAAGAGGCAAATAGAGTTAAACAGTGTTAAACAGAGGCAAACAGTGGGAAACAGAGTGAAACAGAGTTAAACAGAGTTAAACAGAGTTGAGCAGAGGCATACAGAGTTAAATTGATTGAAACAAAGGCAAACAGAGTTGAACAGATATAAACAGAGTACAACAGAGTTAAACAGAGTTAAACAGATGGAAATGGAGTTAAACAGAGTTAAACCGAGGCACACAGAATTAAACAGAGTTGAACAGAGGCAAACAGAGTTAAACAGAGTTAAACAGAGGCAAATTGAGTTAAACAGAGTTAAACCGAGTTAAACAGAGGCGAACAGATTTAAATAGATTTAAACATAGGCAAACAGAGTTGAACAGAGGTAAACAGAGTTAAACAGAGGCAAGCAGAGTTAAACAGAGTTTAACAGAGGGAAACAGAGTTAAACAGAGGCATACAGAGCTCAACAAATTTTAACAGAGGCAAACAGAGTTAGACAGCGTGAAACAGAGGCAAACAGAGTTAAATGGAGTGAAACAGAAGCAAACAGAGTTAAACTAGAGTAAACACAGGCAAACAGAGTTCAACAGAGGCAAACAGAGGGAAATAGAGTGAAACAGATTTAAACAGAGGCATACAGAGTTAAACAGATTGAAACAGAGGCATACAGAGTTAAACAGAGTTGAACAGAGGCAAACAGAGTTAAACAGATTGAAACAGAGGCAGACAGAGTTCAAGAGAGATAACCAGAGTTCAAGAGAGTTAACCAGAGTTAAACAGAGGGAAACAGAGTTAAAGATAATTAAACAGAGGCGAACAGAGTTAAGCAGAGGCAAACAGAGTTAAATGAGTTAAACAGAGGCATACAGAGTTAAACAGATTTAAAAAGAGGCAAATAGAGTTAAACAGTGTTAAACAGAGGCAAACAGTGGGAAACAGAGTGAAACTGAGTTAAACAGAGTTAAACAGAGTTGAACAGAGGCATACAGAGTTAAATTGATTGAAACAAAGGCAAATAGAGGTGAACAGATATAAACAGAGTACAACAGAGTTAAACAGAGGTAAACAGATGGAAAGGGATTAAACAGAGTTAAACCGAGGCACACAGAATTAAACAGAGTTGAACAGATTGAAACAGAGGCATACAGAGTTAAACAGAGTTGAACAGAGGCAAACAGAGTTAAACAGATTGAAACAGAGGCAGACAGAGTTCAAGAGACATAACCAGAGTTCAAGAGAGTCAAACAGAGTTAAACAGAGGGAAACAGAGTTAAAGAGAGTTACACAGAGGCGAACAGAGTGAAACAGCGTTTAACAGAGGCAAACAGAGTTAAATAGATTTAAATAGAGTTAAACAGAGGCAAACAGAGTTAGAAAGAGTTAAACAGAGGCAAACAGAGTTCAATAGAGCTAAACAGAACTCGGCAGAGTTAAACAGTGTTAAAATGAGGCAAACAGAGTTAAACAGATGCAAACAGAGGGAAACAGATTGACACAGAGTTAAACGGAGGCGTACAGTGTAAAACACAGTTGAACAGAGGCAGAAAGAGTTTAATAGATTGAAATAGAGGCAAACAGAGTTGAACAGTAATAAACAGAGTTCAACAGAGTTAAACAGATTGAAACAGATGCAAACAGAGGGAAACAGAGTGAAACAGACTTAAACAGAGGCAAACAGAAATAAACAGAGTTGACCATAGGCAAACAGAGTTAAACAGTTTTAAACAGAGGAAACAGAGTTAAACAGAATTAAACAGAGATAAACAGAGGCGAACAGAGATAAACAGAGTTAGCAGAGGCAGACTGATTTCAACAGAGTTAAACAGAGGCATACAGAGTTAAACAGAGGCACACATAGTTAAACAGCGTTAAACAGAGGCAAACAGAGTTAAACAGAGTTAAACAGAGGCAAACAGAGGGTAACAGAGTAAAACAGAGTTAAACAGAGTCGAACAGATGCAAACAGAGTTAAACGGAGTTAAACAGAGGTGAACAGAGTTAACCAGATTTAAACAGAGGCAAGCAGTTTTCAACAGAGTTAAACAGAGTTAAACAGAGGCAAACAGAAGGAAACAGAGTGGAACAGCGTTAAACAGAGGCATATAGAGTTAAACAGAGTTGGACAGAGGCAAACAGACTTAAATAGGTTGAAAAAGAGGCAAACTGAGTTCAACAGATGTAAACAGAGTTCAACTGATTTAAACAGAGTTAAACAGTGGCAAACAGAGGGTAACAGAGTGAAACAGAGTTAAACAGAGGCAAACAGAGTTAAACAGAGTCGAACAGAGGCAAACAGAGTTAAACAGAGTTAAACAGATGCAAACAGAGTTAAACAGAGTTAAACAGAGGCGAACAGAGTTAACCAGAGGCAAACAGTTTTCAACAGAGTTAAACAGAGTTAAACAGAGGCAAACAGAGGGAAACAGAGTGAAACACAGTTAAACAGAGGCATACAGAGTGAAACAGAGTAAAACAGAATAGAACAGAGGCAAACAGAGTTAAACAGAGTTAAAAAGAGTTAAATAGAGTTAACCAGAGGCAAACAGAGGGAAACAGAGTGAAACAGATCTAAACAGTGGCAAACAGAGTAAAACAGAGTTAAACAGAGTTAAACAGAGTTCAAAAGAGGCATACAGAGTTAAATAGATTGAAACAGAGGCAAAGAGAGTTGAACAGATATAAACAGAGTACAACAGAGTTAAACAGAGTTAAACAGAGGGAAACGGAGTTAAAAGAGTTAAACCGAGGCACACAGAGTTAAACAGAGGCATATTGAGTTAAACAGAGTTAAACAGATTGAAACAGAGGCAAACAGAGTTAAACAGAGTTCAACAGAGTGAAATAGAGTTCAATAGAGTTAAACATAGTCATACAAGGTTAAGTAGAGTTAAAGAGATGCAATCAGAGATAAACAGAGTTAAACAGTGGCAAACAGAGTTAAATAGATTGAATCAGAGGCCAACAGATTTGAACAGAGTTCAACAGAGTTAAACAGAGTTAAACAGATGCGAACAGATTAAAACAGAGTTGAACAGAGTCAAACTGAGTTAAACAGAGTTAAACAGTGGCAAGCAGAGTTAAACAGAGTTAAATAGAGTTAAACAGAGTTAAACCGAGGTGAACAGAGTTAAACAGAGTTAAACATAGGCAAACAGAGTTCAACAGAGTTAAACAGAGTTAAACAGAAGCAAACCGAGGTAAACTGAGTGAAACAGAGTTAAACAGAGGCATAGAGAGTTAAACAGAGTTGAACAGAGGCAAACAGAGTTAAACAGAGTTATACAGAGGCAAACAGAGTTAAGCAGAGGCAAACAGAGTTAAACGAGTTAAACAGAGGCATACAGAGTTAAACAGATTTAAAAAAGAGGCAAATAGAGTTAAACAGTGTTAAACAGAGGCAAACAGTGGAAAACAGAGTGAAACAGAGTTAAACAGAGTTAAACAGAGTTGAACAGAGGCATACAGAGTTAAATTGATTGAAACAAAGGCAAACAGAGTTGAACAGATATAAACAGAGTACAACAGTGTTAAACAGAGTTAAACAGATGGAAATGGAGTTAAACAGAGTTAAACAGAGGCAAACAGAGGGAAACAGAGTGAAACATAGTTAAACAGAGGCATACAGAGTGAAACAGAGTTAAACAGAATAGAACAGAGGCAAACAGAGTTAAACAGAGTTATAAAGAGTTAAATAGAGTTAACCAGAGGCAAACAGAGGGAAACAGAGTGAAACAGATCTAAACAGTGGCAAACAGAGTAAAACAGAGTAAAACAGAGTTAAACAGAGTTGAAAAGAGGCATAAAGAGTTAAATAGATTGAAACAGAGGCAAAGAGAGTTGAACAGATATAAACAGAGTACAACAGAGTTAAACAGATTTAAACAGAGGGAAACGGAGTTAAACAGAGTTAAACCGAGGCACACAAAGTTAAACAGAGTTGAACAGAGGCAAACAGAGTTAAACAGAGGCAAATTGAGTTAAACAGAGTTAAACAGAGTTAAACAGATTGAAACAGAGGCAAACACAGTTAAACAGAGTTCAACAGAGTGAAATAGAGTTCAATAGAGTTAAACATAGTCATACAAGGTTAAGTAGAGTTAAACAGATGCAATCAGAGATAAACAGAGTTAAACAGTGGCAAACAGAGTTAAATAGTTTGAATCAGAGGCCAACAGATTTGAACAGAGATAAACAGAGTTCAACAGAGTTAAACAGAGTTAAACAGATGCGAACAGATTAAAACAGAGTTGAACAGAGTCAAACTGAGTTAAACAGAGTTAAACAGTGGCAAACAGAGTTAAACAGAGTTAAATAGAGTTAAACAGAGTTAAACCGAGGCGAACAGAGTTAAACAGAGTCAAACATAGGCAAACAGAGTTCAACAGAGTTAAACAGAGTTAAACAGAGGCATAGAGAGTTAAACAGAGTTGAACAGAGGCAAACAGAGTTAAACAGAGTTAAACAGAGGCAAACAGAGTTAAGCAGAGGCAAACAGAGTTAAACGAGTTAAACAGAGGCATACAGAGTTAAACAGATTTAAAAAGAGGCAAATAGAGTTAAACAGTGTTAAACAGAGGCAAACAGTGGGAAACAGAGTTAAACAGAGTTAAACACAGTTGAGCAGAGGCATACAGAGTTAAATTGATTGAAACAAAGGCAAACAGAGTTGAACAGATATAAACAGAGTACAACAGAGTTAAACAGAGTTAAACAGATGGAAATGGAGTTAAACAGAGTTAAACCGAGGCACACAGAATTAAACAGAGTTGAACAGAGGCAAACAGAGTTAAACAGAGTTAAACAGAGGCAAATTGAGTTAAACAGAGTTAAACCGAGTTAAACAGAGGCGAACAGATTTAAATAGATTTAAACATAGGCAAACAGAGTTCAACAGAGGTAAACAGAGTGAAACAGAGGCAAGCAGAGGTAAACAGAGTTTAACAGAGGGAAACAGAGTTAAACAGAGGCATACAGAGCTCAACAAATTTAAACAGAGGCAAACAGAGTTAGACAGCGTGAAACAGAGGCAAACAGAGTTAAATGGAGTGAAACAGAAGAAAACAGAGTTAAACTAGAGTAAACACAGGCAAACAGAGTTCAACAGAGGCAAACAGAGGGAAATAGAGTGAAACAGATTTAAACAGAGGCATACAGAGTTAAACAGATTGAAACAGAGGCATACAGAGTTAAACAGAGTTGAACAGAGGCAAACAGAGTTAAACAGATTGAAACAGAGGCAGACAGAGTTCAAGAGAGATAACCAGAGTTCAAGAGAGTTAAACAGAGTTAAACAGAGGGAAACAGAGTTAAAGAGAGTTACACAGAGGCGAACAGAGTGAAACAGCGTTTAACAGAGGCAAACAGAGTTAAATAGATTTAAATAGAGTTAAACAGAGGCAAACAGAGTTAGAAAGAGTTAAACAGAGGCAAACAGAGTTAGAAAGAGTTAAACAGAGGCAAACAGAGTTCAATAGAGTTAAACAGAACTCGGCAGAGTTAAACAGAGTTTAAATGAGGCAAACAGAGTTAAACAGATGCAAACAGAGGGAAACAGATTGACACAGAGTTAAACGGAGGCGTACAGTGTAAAACACAGTTGAACAGAGGCAGAAAGACTTTAATAGATTGAAATAGAGGCAAACAGAGTTGAACAGTAATAAACAGAGTTCAACAGAGTTAAACAGATTGAAACAGATGCAAACAGAGGGAAACAGAGTGAAACAGACTTAAACAGAGGCAAACAGAGATAAACAGAATTGAACAAAGGCAAACAGAGTTAAACAGTTTTAAACAGAGGAAACAGAGTTAAACAGAATTAAACAGAGATAAACAGAGGCGAACAGAGTTAAACAGAGTTAGCAGAGGCAGACTGATTTCAACAGAGTTAAACAGAGGCATACAGAGTTAAACAGAGGCACACATAGTTAAACAGCGTTAAACAGAGGCAAACAGAGTTAAACAGAGTTAAACAGAGGCAAACAGAGGGTAACAGAGTAAAACAGAGTTAAACAGAGTCGAACAGATGCAAACAGAGTTAAACGGAGTTAAACAGAGGTGAACAGAGTTAACCAGATTTAAACAGAGGCAAACAGTTTTCAACAGAGTTAAACAGAGTTAAACAGAGGCAAACAGAAGGAAACAGAGTGGAACAGCGTTAAACAGAGGCATATAGAGTTAAACAGAGTTGGACAGAGGCAAACAGACTTAAATAGGTTGAAACAGAGGCAAACTGAGTTCAACAGATGTAAACAGAGTTCAACGGAGTTAAACAGAGTTAAACAGTGGCAAACAGAGGGTAACAGAGTGAAACAGAGTTAAACAGAGGCAAACAGAGTTAAACAGAGTCGAACAGAGGCAAACAGAGTTAAACAGAGTTAAACAGATGCAAACAGAGTTAAACAGAGTTAAACAGAGGCGAACAGAGTTAACCAGAGGCAAACAGTTTTCAACAGAGTTAAACAGAGTTAAACAGAGGCAAACAGAGGGAAACAGAGTGAAACACAGTTAAACAGAGGCATACAGAGTGAAACAGAGTTAAACAGAATAGAACAGAGGCAAACAGAGTTAAACAGTGTTAAAAAGAGTTAAATAGAGTTAACCAGAGGCAAACAGATGGAAACAGAGTGAAACAGATCTAAACAGTGGCAAACAGAGTAAAACAGAGTTAAACAGAGTTAAACAGAGTTCAAAAGAGGCATACAGAGTTAAATAGATTGAAACAGAGGCAAAGAGAGTTGAACAGATATAAACAGAGTACAACAGAGTTAAACAGAGTTAAACAGAGGGAAACGGAGTTAAACAGAGTTAAACCGAGGCACACAGAGTTAAACAGAGGCATATTGAGTTAAGCAGAGTTAAACAGAGTTAGACAGATTGAAACAGAGGCAAACAGAGTTAAACAGAGTTCAACAGAGTGAAATAGAGTTCAATAGAGTTAAACATAGTCATACAAGGTTAAGTAGAGTTAAACAGATGCAATCAGAGATAAACAGAGTTAAACAGTGGCAAACAGAGTTAAATAGATTGAATCAGAGGCCAACAGATTTGAACAGAGATAAACAGAGTTCAACAGAGTTAAACAGAGTTAAACAGATGCGAACAGATTAAAACAGAGTTGAACAGAGTCAAACTGAGTTAAACAGAGTTAAACAGTGGCAAACAGAGTTAAACAGAGTTAAATAGAGTTAAACAGAGTTAAACCGAGGCGAACAGAGTTAAACAGAGTTAAACATAGGCAAACAGAGTTCAACAGAGTTAAACAGAGTTAAACAGAAGCAAACCGAGGTAAACTGAGTGAAACAGAGTTAAACAGAGGCATAGAGAGTTAAACAGAGTTGAACAGAGGCAAACAGAGTTAAACAAAGTTAAACAGAGGCAAACAGAGTTAAGCAGAGGCAAACAGAGTTAAACGAGTTAAACAGAGGCATACAGAGTTAAACAGATTCAAAAAAGAGGCAAATAGAGTTAAACAGTGTTAAACAGAGGCAAACAGTGGGAAACAGAGTGAAACAGAGTTAAACAGATTTAAACACAGTTGAGCAGAGGCATACAGAGTTAAATTGATTGAAACAAAGGCAAACAGAGTTGAACAGATATAAACAGAGTACAACAGAGTTAAACAGAGTTAAACAGATGGAAATGGAGTTAAACAGAGTTAAACCGAGGCACACAGAATTAAACAGAGTTGAACAGAGGCAAACAGAGTTAAACAGAGTTAAACAGAGGCAAATTGAGTTAAACAGAGTTAAACCGAGTTAAACAGAGGCGAACAGATTTAAATAGATTTAAACATAGGCAAACAGCGTTCAACAGAGGTAAACAGAGTGAAACAGAGGCAAGCAGAGGTAAACAGAGTTTAACAGAGGGAAACAGAGTTAAACAGAGGCATACAGAGCTCAACAAATTTAAACAGAGGCAAACAGAGTTAGACAGCGTGAAACAGAGGCAAACAGAGTTAAATGGAGTGAAACAGAAGCAAACAGAGTTAAACTAGAGTAAACACAGGCAAACAGAGTTCAACAGAGGCAAACAGAGGGAAATAGAGTGAAACAGATTTAAACAGAGGCATACAGAGTTAAACAGATTGAAACAGAGGCATACAGAGTTAAACAGAGTTGAACAGAGGCAAACAGAGTTAAACAGATTGAAACAGAGGCAGACAGAGTTCAAGAGAGATAACCAGAGTTCAAGAGAGTTAAACAGAGTTAAACAGAGGGAAACAGAGTTAAAGAGAGTTAAACAGAGGCGAACAGAGTTAAGCAGAGGCTAACAGAGTTAAACGAGTTAAACAGAGGCATACAGAGTTAAACAGATTTAAAAAGAGGCAAATAGAGTTAAACAGTGTTAAACAGAGGCAAACAGTGGGAAACAGAGTGAAACTGAGTTAAACAGATATAAACAGAGTTGAACAGAGGCATACAGAGTTAAATTGATTGAAACAAAGGCAAACAGAGGTGAACAGATATAAACAGAGTACAACAGAGTTAAACAGAGGTAAACAGATGGAAATGGAGTTAAACAGAGTTAAACCGAGGAACACAGAATTAAACAGAGTTGAACAGATGCAAACAGAGTTAAACAGATTTAAACAGAGGCAAATTGAGTTAAACAGAGTTAAACCGAGTTAAACGGAGGCGAACAGATTTAAATAGATTTAAACATAGGCAAACAGAGGGTAACAGAGGTAAACAGAGTTAAACAGAGGCAAGCAGAGTTAAACAGAGTTAAGCAGAGGGAAACAGAGTTAAACAGAGGCATACAGAGCTCAACAAATTTAAACAGAGGCAAACAGAGTTAGACAGCGTGAAACAGAGGCAAACAGAGTTAAAAAGAGTTTGAATAGGTTGAAACAGAGGCAAACTGAGTTCAACAGATGTAAACAGAGTTCAACGGAGTTAAACAGAGTTAAACAGTGGCAAACAGAGGGTAACAGAGTGAAACAGAGTTAAACAGAGGCAAACAGAGTTAAACAGAGTCGAACAGAGGCAAACAGAGTTAAACAGATGCAAACAGAGTTAAACAGAGTTAAACAGAGGTGAACAGAGTTAACCAGAGGCAAACAGTTTTCAACAGAGTTAAACAGAGTTAAACAGAGGCGAACAGAGGGAAACAGAGTGAAACATAGTTAAACAGAGGCATACAGAGTGAAACAGAGTTAAACAGAATAGAACAGAGGCAAACAGAGTTAAACAGAGTTAAAAAGAGTTAAATAGAGTTAACCAGAGGCAAACAGAGGGAAACAGAGTGAAACAGATCTAAACAGTGGCAAACAGAGTAAAACAGAGTAAAACAGAGTTAAACAGAGTTGAAAAGAGGCATACAGAGTTAAATAGATTGAAACAGAGGCAAAGAGAGTTGAACAGATATAAACAGAGTACAACAGAGTTAAACAGAGTTAAACAGAGGGAAACGGAGTTAAACAGAGTTAAACCGAGGCACACAGATTTAAACAGAGTTGAACAGAGGCAAACAGATTTAAACAGAGGCAAATTGAGTTAAATAGAGTTAAACAGAGTTAAACAGATTGAAACAGAGGCAAACAGAGTTAAACAGAGTTCAACAGAGTGAACTAGAGTTCAATAGAGTTAAACATAGTCATACAAGGTTAAGTAGAGTTAAACAGATGCAATCAGAGATAAACAGAGTTAAACAGTGGCGAACAGAGTTAAATAGATTGAATCAGAGGCCAACAGATTTGAACAGAGATAAACAGAGTTCAACAGAGTTAAACAGATGCGAACAGATAAAAACAGAGTTGAACAGAGTCAAACTGAGTTAAACAGAGTTACACAGTGGCAAACAGAGTTAAACAGAGTTAAATAGAGTTAAACAGAGTTAAACCGAGGCGAACAGAGTTAAACAGAGTTAAACATAGGCAAACAGAGTTCAACAGAGTTAAACAGAAGCAAACCGAGGTAAACTGAGTGCAACAGAGTTAAACAGAGGCATAGAGAGTTAAACAGTGTTGAACAGAGGCAAACAGAGTTAAACAGAGTTAAACAGAGGCAAACAGAGTTAAGCAGTGGCAAACAGAGTTAAACGAGTTAAACAGAGGCATACAGAGTTAAACAGATTTAAAAATAGGCAAATAGAGTTAAACAGTGTTAAACAGAGGCAAACAGTGGGAAACAGAGTGAAACTGAGTTAAAGAGAGTTAAACAGAGTTGAACAGAGGCAAGCAGAGTTAAACAGAGTTAAACAGAGGGAAACAGAGTTAAACAGTGGCATACAGAGCTCAACAAATTTAAACAGAGGCAAACAGAGTTAGACAGCGTGAAACAGAGGCAAACAGAGTTAAATGGAGTGAAACAGAAGCAAACAGAGTTAAACTAGAGTAAACACAGGCAAACAGAGTTCAACAGAGGCAAACAGAGGGAAATAGAGTGAAACAGATTTAAACAGAGGCATACAGAGTTAAACAGATTGAAACAGATGCATACAGAGTTAAACAGAGTTGAACAGAGGCAAACAGAGTTAAACAGATTGAAACAGAGGCAGACAGAGTTCAAGAGAGATAACCAGAGTTCAAGAGAGTTAAACAGAGTTAAACAGTGGGAAACAGAGTTAAAGAGAGTTAAACAGAGGCGAACAGAGTTAAGCAGAGGCAAACAGAGTTAAACGAGTTAAACAGAGGCATACAGAGTTAAACAGATTTAAAAAGAGGCAAATAGAGTTAAACAGTGTTAAACAGAAGCAAACAGTGGGAAACAGAGTGAAACAGAGTTAAACAGAGTTGAACAGAGGCATACAGAGTTAAATTGATTGAAACAAAGGCAAACAGAGTTGAACAGATATAAACAGAGTACAACAGAGTTAAACAGAGTTAAACAGATGGAAATGGAGTTAAACAGAGTTAAACCGAGGCACACAGAATTAAACAGAGTTGAACAGAGGCAAACAGAGTTAAACAGAGTTAAACAGAGGCAAATTGAGTTAAACAGAGTTAAACCGAGTTAAACAGAGGCGAACAGATTTAAATAGATTTAAACATAGGCAAACAGAGTTCAACAGAGGTAAACAGAGTTAAACAGAGGCAAGCAGAGTTAAACAGAGTTAAACAGAGGGAAACAGAGTTAAACAGAGGCATACAGAGCTCAACAAATTTAAACAGAGGCAAACAGAGTTAGACAGCGTGAAACAGAGGCAAACAGAGTTAAATGGAGTGAAACAGAAGCAAACAGAGTTAAACTATAGTAAACACAGGCAAATAGAGTTCAACAGAGGCAAACCGAGGGACATAGAGTGAAACAGATTTAAACAGAGGCATACAGAGTTAAACAGATTGAAACAGAGGCATACAGAGTTAAACAGAGTTGAACAGAGGCAAACAGAGTTAAACAGATTGAAACAGAGGCAGAGAGAGTTCAAGAGAGATAACCAGAGTTCAAGAGAGTTAAACAGAGTTAAACAGAGGGAAACAGAGTTAAAGAGAGTTACACAGAGGCGAACAGAGTGAAACAGCGTTTAACAGAGGCAAACAGAGTTAAATAGATTTAAATAGAGTTAAACAGAGGCAAACAGAGTTAAATAGATTTAAATAGAGTTAAACAGAGGCAAACAGTGTTAGAAAGAGTTAAACAGAGGCAAACAGAGTTCAATAGAGTTAAACAGAACTCGGCAGAGTTAAACAGAGTTAAAATGAGGCAAACAGAGTTAAACAGATGCAAACAGAGGGAAACAGATTGACACAGAGTTAAACGGAGGCGTACAGTGTAAAACACAGTTGAACAGAGGCAGAAAGAGTTTAATAGATTGAAATAGAGGCAAACAGAGTTGAACAGTAATAAACAGAGTTCAACAGAGTTAAACAGATTGAAACAGATGCAAACAGAGGGAAACAGAGTGAAACAGACTTAAACAGAGGCAAACAGAGATAAACAGAGTTGAACAGAGGCAAACAGAGTTAAACAGTTTTAAACAGAGGAAACAGAGTTAAACAGAATTAAACAGAGATAAACAGAGGCGAACAGAGTTAAACAGAGTTAGCAGAGGCAGACTGATTTCAACAGAGTTAAACAGAGGCATACAGAGTTAAACAGAGGCAAACAGAGTTAAATAGAGTTAAGCAGAGGCAAACAGAGTTAAACAGAGTTAAACAGAGGCAAGCAGAGTTAAATAGGTTGAAACAGAGGCAAACAAAGTTCAACAGATGTAAACAGAGTTCAACTGATTTAAACAGAGTTAAACAGAGCCAAACAGAGGGTAACAGAGTGAAACAGAGTTAAACAGAGTCGAACAGATGCAAACAGAGTTAAACGGAGTTAAACAGAGGTGAACAGAGTTAACCAGATTTAAACAGAGGCAAACAGTTTTCAACAGAGTTAAACAGAGTTAAACAGAGGCAAACAGAAGGATACAGAGTGGAACAGCGTTAAACAGAGGCATATAGAGTTAAACAGAGTTGGACAGAGGCAAACAGAGTTAAATAGGTTGAAACAGAGGCAAACTGAGTTCAACAGATGTAAACAGAGTTCAACGGAGTTAAACAGAGTTTAACAGTGGCAAACAGAGGGTAACAGAGTGAAACATAGTTAAACAGAGGCAAACAGACTTAAACAGAGTCGAACAGAGGCAAACAGAGTTAAACAGAGTTAAACAGATGCAAACAGAGTTAAACAGAGTTAAACAGAGGCGAACAGAGTTAACCAGAGGCAAACAGTTTTCAACAGAGTTAAACAGAGTTAAACAGAGGCAAACAGAGGGAAACAGAGTTAAACAGAATAGAACAGAGGCAAACAGAGTTAAACAGAGTTAAAAAGAGTTAAATAGAGTTAACCAGAGGCAAACAGAGGGAAACAGAGTGAAACAGTTCTAAACAGTGGCAAACAGAGTAAAACAGAGTTAAACAGAGTTAAACAGAGTTGAAAAGAGGCATACAGAGTTAAATATATTGAAACAGAGGCAAACAGTGTTAAACAGAGTTGAACAGAGTGCAATAGAGTTCAATAGAGTTAAACATAGTCGTACAAGGTTAAGTAGAGTTAAACAGATGTAATCAGAGATAAACAGATTTAAACAGTGGCAAACAGAGTTAAATAGATTGAATCAGAGGCCAACAGATTTGAACAGAGATAAACAGAGTTCAACAGAGTTAAACAGAGTTAAACAGATGCGAACAGATTAAAACAGAGTTGAACACAGTCAAACTGAGTTAAACAGAGTTAAACAGTGGCAAACAGAGTTAAACAGAGTTAAATAGAGGTAAACAGAGTTAAACCGAGGCGAACAGAGTTAAACAGAGTTAAACATAGGCAAACAGAGTTCAACAGAGTTAAACAGAGTTAAACAGAAGCAAACCGAGGTAAACTGAGTGAAACAGAGTTAAACAGAGGCATAGAGAGTTAAACAGAGTTGAACACAGGCAAACAGAGTTAAACAGAGTTAAACAGAGGCAAACAGAGGGTAACAGAGTAAAACAGAGTTAAACAGAGTCGAACAGATGCAAACAGAGTTAAACGGAGTTAAACAGAGGTGAACAGAGTTAACCAGATTTAAACAGAGGCAAGCAGTTTTCAACAGAGTTAAACAGAGTTAAACAGAGGCAAACAGAAGGAAACAGAGTGGAACAGCGTTAAACAGAGGCATATAGAGTTAAACAGAGTTGGACAGAGGCAAACAGACTTAAATAGGTTGAAAAAGAGGCAAACTGAGTTCAACAGATGTAAACAGAGTTCAACTGAGTTAAACAGAGTTAAACAGTGGCAAACAGAGGGTAACAGAGTGAAACAGAGTTAAACAGAGGCAAACAGAGTTAAACAGAGTCGAACAGAGGCAAACAGAGTTAAACAGAGTTAAACAGATGCAAACAGAGTTAAACAGAGTTAAACAGAGGCGAACAGAGTTAACCAGAGGCAAACAGTTTTCAACAGAGTTAAACAGAGTTAAACAGAGGCAAACAGAGGGAAACAGAGTGAAACACAGTTAAACAGAGGCATACAGAGTGAAACAGAGTTAAACAGAATAGAACAGAGGCAAACAGAGTTAAACAGAGTTAAAAAGAGTTAAATAGAGTTAACCAGAGGCAAACAGAGGGAAACAGAGTGAAACAGATCTAAACAGTGGCAAACAGAGTAAAACAGAGTTAAACAGAGTTAAACAGAGTTCAAAAGAGGCATACAGAGTTAAATAGATTGAAACAGAGGCAAAGAGAGTTGAACAGATATAAACAGAGTACAACAGAGTTAAACAGAGTTAAACAGAGGGAAACGGAGTTAAAAGAGTTAAACCGAGGCACACAGAGTTAAACAGAGGCATATTGAGTTAAACAGAGTTAAACAGAGTTAAACAGATTGAAACAGAGGCAAACAGAGTTAAACAGAGTTCAACAGAGTGAAATAGAGTTCAATAGAGTTAAACATAGTCATACAAGGTTAAGTAGAGTTAAAGAGATGCAATCAGAGATAAACAGAGTTAAACAGTGGCAAACAGAGTTAAATAGATTGAATCAGAGGCCAACAGATTTGAACAGAGTTCAACAGAGTTAAACAGAGTTAAACAGATGCGAACAGATTAAAACAGAGTTGAACAGAGTCAAACTGAGTTAAACAGAGTTAAACAGTGGCAAGCAGAGTTAAACAGAGTTAAATAGAGTTAAACAGAGTTAAACCGAGGTGAACAGAGTTAAACAGAGTTAAACATAGGCAAACAGAGTTCAACAGAGTTAAACAGAGTTAAACAGAAGCAAACCGAGGTAAACTGAGTGAAACAGAGTTAAACAGAGGCATAGAGAGTTAAACAGAGTTGAACAGAGGCAAACAGAGTTAAACAGAGTTAAACAGAGGCAAACAGAGTTAAGCAGAGGCAAACAGAGTTAAACGAGTTAAACAGAGGCATACAGAGTTAAACAGATTTAAAAAAGAGGCAAATAGAGTTAAACAGTGTTAAACAGAGGCAAACAGTGGAAAACAGAGTGAAACAGAGTTAAACAGAGTTAAACAGAGTTGAACAGAGGCATACAGAGTTAAATTGATTGAAACAAAGGCAAACAGAGTTGAACAGATATAAACAGAGTACAACAGTGTTAAACAGAGTTAAACAGATGGAAATGGAGTTAAACAGAGTTAAACAGAGGCAAACAGAGGGAAACAGAGTGAAACATAGTTAAACAGAGGCATACAGAGTGAAACAGAGTTAAACAGAATAGAACAGAGGCAAACAGAGTTAAACAGAGTTAAAAAGAGTTAAATAGAGTTAACCAGAGGCAAACAGAGGGAAACAGAGTGAAACAGATCTAAACAGTGGCAAACAGAGTAAAACAGAGTAAAACAGAGTTAAACAGAGTTGAAAAGAGGCATAAAGAGTTAAATAGATTGAAACAGAGGCAAAGAGAGTTGAACAGATATAAACAGAGTACAACAGAGTTAAACAGATTTAAACAGAGGGAAACGGAGTTAAACAGAGTTAAACCGAGGCACACAAAGTTAAACAGAGTTGAACAGAGGCAAACAGAGTTAAACAGAGGCAAATTGAGTTAAACAGAGTTAAACAGAGTTAAACAGATTGAAACAGAGGCAAACACAGTTAAACAGAGTTCAACAGAGTGAAATAGAGTTCAATAGAGTTAAACATAGTCATACAAGGTTAAGTAGAGTTAAACAGATGCAATCAGAGATAAACAGAGTTAAACAGTGGCAAACAGAGTTAAATAGTTTGAATCAGAGGCCAACAGATTTGAACAGAGATAAACAGAGTTCAGCAGAGTTAAACAGAGTTAAACAGATGCGAACAGATTAAAACAGAGTTGAACAGAGTCAAACTGAGTTAAACAGAGTTAAACAGTGGCAAACAGAGTTAAACAGAGTTAAATAGAGTTAAACAGAGTTAAACCGAGGCGAACAGAGTTAAACAGAGTCAAACATAGGCAAACAGAGTTCAACAGAGTTAAACAGAGTTAAACAGAGGCATAGAGAGTTAAACAGAGTTGAACAGAGGCAAACAGAGTTAAACAGAGTTAAACAGAGGCAAACAGAGTTAAGCAGAGGCAAACAGAGTTAAACGAGTTAAACAGAGGCATACAGAGTTAAACAGATTTAAAAAGAGGCAAATAGAGTTAAACAGTGTTAAACAGAGGCAAACAGTGGGAAACAGAGTTAAACAGAGTTAAACACAGTTGAGCAGAGGCATACAGAGTTAAATTGATTGAAACAAAGGCAAACAGAGTTGAACAGATATAAACAGAGTACAACAGAGTTAAACAGAGTTAAACAGATGGAAATGGAGTTAAACAGAGTTAAACCGAGGCACACAGAATTAAACAGAGTTGAACAGAGGCAAACAGAGTTAAACAGAGTTAAACAGAGGCAAATTGAGTTAAACAGAGTTAAACCGAGTTAAACAGAGGCGAACAGATTTAAATAGATTTAAACATAGGCAAACAGAGTTCAACAGAGGTAAACAGAGTGAAACAGAGGCAAGCAGAGGTAAACAGAGTTTAACAGAGGGAAACAGAGTTAAACAGAGGCATACAGAGCTCAACAAATTTAAACAGAGGCAAACAGAGTTAGACAGCGTGAAACAGAGGCAAACAGAGTTAAATGGAGTGAAACAGAAGAAAACAGAGTTAAACTAGAGTAAACACAGGCAAACAGAGTTCAACAGAGGCAAACAGAGGGAAATAGAGTGAAACAGATTTAAACAGAGGCATACAGAGTTAAACAGATTGAAACAGAGGCATACAGAGTTAAACAGAGTTGAACAGAGGCAAACAGAGTTAAACAGATTGAAACAGAGGCAGACAGAGTTCAAGAGAGATAACCAGAGTTCAAGAGAGTTAAACAGAGTTAAACAGAGGGAAACAGAGTTAAAGAGAGTTACACAGAGGCGAACAGAGTGAAACAGCGTTTAACAGAGGCAAACAGAGTTAAATAGATTTAAATAGAGTTAAACAGAGGCAAACAGAGTTAGAAAGAGTTAAACAGAGGCAAACAGAGTTCAATAGAGTTAAACAGAACTCGGCAGAGTTAAACAGAGTTAAAATGAGGCAAACAGAGTTAAACAGATGCAAACAGAGGGAAACAGATTGACACAGAGTTAAACGGAGGCGTACAGTGTAAAACACAGTTGAACAGAGGCAGAAAGAGTTTAATAGATTGAAATAGAGGCAAACAGAGTTGAACAGTAATAAACAGAGTTCAACAGAGTTAAACAGATTGAAACAGATGCAAACAGAGGGAAACAGAGTGAAACAGACTTAAACAGAGGCAAACAGAGATAAACAGAATTGAACAAAGGCAAACAGAGTTAAACAGTTTTAAACAGAGGAAACAGAGTTAAACAGAATTAAACAGAGATAAACAGACGCGAACAGAGTTAAACAGAGTTAGCAGAGGCAGACTGATTTCAACAGAGTTAAACAGAGGCATACAGAGTTAAACAGAGGCACACATAGTTAAACAGCGTTAAACAGAGGCAAACAGAGTTAAACAGAGTTAAACAGAGGCAAACAGAGGGTAACAGAGTAAAACAGAGTTAAACAGAGTCGAACAGATGCAAACAGAGTTAAACGGAGTTAAACAGAGGTGAACAGAGTTAACCAGATTTAAACAGAGGCAAACAGTTTTCAACAGAGTTAAACTAGTTAAACAGAGGCAAACAGAAGGAAACAGAGTGGAACAGCGTTAAACAGAGGCATATAGAGTTAAACAGAGTTGGACAGAGGCAAACAGACTTAAATAGGTTGAAACAGAGGCAAACTGAGTTCAACAGATGTAAACAGAGTTCAACGGAGTTAAACAGAGTTAAACAGTGGCAAACAGAGGGTAACAGAGTGAAACAGAGTTAAACAGAGGCAAACAGAGTTAAACAGAGTCGAACAGAGACAAACAGAGTTAAACAGAGTTAAACAGAGGCAAACAGAGTTAAATGGAGTGAAACAGAAGCAAACAGAGTTAAACTAGAGTAAACACAGGCAAACAGAGTTCAACAGAGTCAAACAGAGGGAAATAGAGTGAAACAGATTTAAACAGAGGCATACAGAGTTAAACAGATAGAAACAGAGACATACAGAGTTAAAAAGATTTGAACAGAGGCAAACAGAGTTAAACAGATTGAAACAGAGGCAGACAGAGTTCAAGAGAGATAACCAGAGTTCAGAGAGAGTTAAACAGAGTTAAACAGAGGGAAACAGAGTTAAAGAGAGTTACACAGAGGCGAACAGAGTGAAACAGCGTTTACAGAGGCAATCAGAGTTAAATAGATTTAAATAGAGTTAAACAGAGGCAAACAGAGTTTAAACAGATTCGAACAGAGGCAAACAGAGTTTAAACAGAGTTAAACAGATGCAAAGAGAGTTAAACAGAGTTAAACAGAGGCGAACAGAGTTAACCAGAGGCAAACAGAGTTAAACAGATTCGAACAGAGGCAAACAGAGTTAAACAGAGTTGAACAGAGGCAAACAGAGTTAAACAGAGTTAAACAGAGGCAAATTGAGTTAAACAGAGTTAAACCGAGTTAAACAGAGGCGAACAGATTTAAATAGATTTAAACATAGGCAAACAGAGTTCAGCAGAGGTAAAAAGAGTTAAACAGAGGCAAGCAGAGTTAAACAGAGTTTAACAGAGGGAAACAGAGGTTAAACAGAGGCATACAGAGCTCAACAAATTTTAACAGAGGCAAACAGAGTTAGACAGCGTGAAACAGAGGCAAACAGAGTTAAACTAGAGGAAAAACACAGGCAAACAGAGTTCAACAGAGGAAAACAGAGGGAAATAGAGTGAAACAGATTTAAACAGAGGCATACAGAGTTAAACAGATTGAAACAGAGGCATACAGAGTTAAACAGAGTTGAACAGAGGCAAACAGAGTTAAACAGATTGAAACAGAGGCAGACAGAGTTCAAGAGAGATAACCTGAGTTCAAGAGAGTTAACCAGAGTTAAACAGAGGGAAACAGAGTTAAAGAGAATTAAACAGAGGCGAACAGAGTTAAGCAGAGGCAAACAGAGTTAAATGAGGTTAAACAGAGGCATACAGAGTTAAACAGATTTAAAAAGAGGCAAATAGAGTTAAACAGTGTTAAACAGAGGCAAACAGTGGGAAACAGAGTGAAACTGAGTTAAACAGAGTTAAACAGAGTTGAACAGAGGCATACAGAGTTAAATTGATTGAAACAAAGGCAAATAGAGGTGAACAGATATAAACAGAGTACAACAGAGTTAAACAGAGGTAAACAGATGGAAATGGATTAAACAGAGTTAAACCGAGGCACACAGAATTAAACAGAGTTGAACAGATTGAAAAAGAGGCATACAGAGTTAAACAGAGTTGAACAGATGCAAACAGAGTTAAACAGATTGAAACAGAGGCAGACAGAGTTCAAGAGAGATAACCAGAGTTCAAGAGAGTCAAACAGAGTTAAACAGAGGGAAACAGAGTAAAGAGAGTTACACAGAGGCGAACAGAGTGAAACAGCGTTTAACAGATTCAAACAGAGTTAAATAGATTTAAATAGAGTTAAACAGAGGCAAACAGAGTTAGAAAGAGTTAAACAGAGGCAAACAGAGTTCAATAGAGCTAAACAGAACTCGGCAGAGTTAAACAGTGTTAAAATGAGGCAAACAGAGTTAAACAGATGCAAACAGAGGGAAACAGATTGACACAGAGTTAAACGGAGGCGTACAGTGTAAAACACAGTTGAACAGAGGCAGAAAGAGTTTAATAGATTGAAATAGAGGCAAACAGAGTTGAACAGTAATAAACAGAGTTCAACAGAGTTAAACAGATTGAAACAGATGCAAACAGAGGGAAACAGAGTGAAACAGACTTAAACAGAGGCAAACAGAAATAAACAGAGTTGACCATAGGCAAACAGAGTTAAACAGTTTTAAACAGAGGAAACAGAGTTAAACAGAATTAAACAGAGATAAACAGAGGCGAACAGAGATAAACAGAGTTAGCAGAGGCAGACTGATTTCAACAGAGTTAAACAGAGGCATACAGAGTTAAACAGAGGCACACATAGTTAAACAGCGTTTAAACAGAGGCAAACAGAGTTAAACAGAGTTAAACAGAGGCAAACAGAGGGTAACAGAGTAAAACAGAGTTAAACAGAGTCGAACAGATGCAAACAGAGTTAAACGGAGTTTAAACAGAGGTGAACAGAGTTAACCAGATTTAAAACAGAGGCAAGCAGTTTTCAACAGAGTTAAACAGAGTTAAACAGAGGCAAACAGAAGGAAACAGAGTGGAACAGCGTTAAACAGAGGCATATAGAGTTAAACAGAGTTGGACAGAGGCAAACAGACTTAAATAGGTTGAAACAGAGGCAAACTGAGTTCAACAGATGTAAACAGAGTTCAACTGAGTTAAACAGAGTTAAACAGTGGCAAACAGAGGGTAACAGAGTGAAACAGAGTTAAACAGAGGCAAACAGAGTTAAACAGAGTCGAACAGAGGCAAACAGAGTTAAAACAGAGTTAAACAGATGCAAACAGAGTTAACCAGAGGCAAAACAGTTTTCAACAGAGTTAAACAGAGTTAAACAGAGGCAAAACAGAGGGAAACAGAGTGAAACAGATCTAAACAGTGGCAAACAGAGTAAAACAGAGTTAAACAGAGTTAAACAGAGTTCAAAAGAGGCATACAGAGTTAAATAGATTGAAACAGAGGCAAAGAGAGTTGAACAGATATAAACAGAGTACAACAGAGTTAAACAGAGTTAAACAGAGGGAAACGGAGTTAAAAGAGTTAAACCGAGGCACACAGAGTTAAACAGAGGCATATTGAGTTAAACAGAGTTAAACAGAGTTAAACAGATTGAAACAGAGGCAAACAGAGTTAAACAGAGTTCAACAGAGTGAAATAGAGTTCAATAGAGTTAAACATAGTCATACAAGGTTAAGTAGAGTTAAAGAGATGCAATCAGAGATAAACAGAGTTAAACAGTGGCAAACAGAGTTAAATAGATTGAATCAGAGGCCAACAGATTTGAACAGAGTTCAA
Organism: Isurus oxyrinchus; assembly: GCA_026770705.1. Lineage (NCBI taxonomy): Eukaryota > Metazoa > Chordata > Chondrichthyes > Lamniformes > Lamnidae > Isurus > Isurus oxyrinchus. Next base: position 64,749 of record JANJGN010002393.1, read on the forward strand.
CAGAGTTAAACAGAGTTAAACAGATGCGAACAGATTAAAACAGAGTTGAAACAGAGTCAAACTGAGTTAAACAGAGTTAAACAGAGTTAAATAGAGGTTAAACAGAGTTTAACCGAGGTGAACAGAGTTAAACAGAGTTAAACATAGGCAAACAGAGTTCAACAGAGTTAAACAGAGTTAAACAGAAGCAAACCGAGGTAAACTGAGTGAAACAGAGTTAAACAGAGGCATAGAGAGTTAAAGCAGAGTTGAACAGAGGCAAACAGAGTTAAACAGAGTTAAACAGAGGCAAACAGAGTTAACAGAGGCAAACAGAGTTAAACGAGTTAAACAGAGGCCATACAGAGTTAAACAGATTTAAAAAAGAGGCAAATAGAGTTAAACAGTGTTAAACAGAGGCAAACAGTGGAAAACAGAGTGAAACAGAGTTAAACAGAGTTAAACAGAGTTGAACAGAGGCATACAGAGTTAAATTGATTGAAACAAAGGCAAACAGAGTTGAACAGATATAAACAGAGTACAACAGTGTTAAACGAGAGTTAAACAGATGGAAATGGAGTTAAACAGAGTTAAACAGAGGCAAACAGAGTGAAACAGAGTTAAACAGAATAGAACAGAGGCAAACAGAGTTAAACAGAGTTAAAAAGAGTTAAATAGAGTTAACAGAGGCAAACAGAGGGAAAACAGAGTGAAACAGATCTAAACAGTGGCAAACAGAGTAAAACAGAGTAAAACAGAGTTAAACAGAGTTGAAAAGAGGCATACAGAGTTAAATAGATTGAAACAGAGGCAAAGAGAGTTGAACAGATATAAACAGAGTACAACAGAGTTAAACAGATTTAAACAGAGGGAAACGGAGTTAAACAGAGTTAAACCGAGGCACACAAAGTTAAACAGAGTTGAACAGAGGCAAACAGAGTTAAACAGAGGCAAATTGAGTTAAACAGAGTTAAACAGAGTTAAACAGATTGAAACAGAGGCAAACACAGTTAAACAGAGTTCAACAGAGTGAAATAGAGTTCAATAGAGTTAAACATAGTCATACAAGGTTAAGTAGAGTTAAACAGATGCAATCAGAGATAAACAGAGTTAAACAGTGGCAAATCAGAGTTAAATAGTTTGAATCAGAGGCCAACAGATTTGAACAGAGTATAAACAGAGTTCAACAGAGTTAAACAGAGTTAAACAGATGCGAACAGATTAAAACAGAGTTGAACAGAGTCAAACTGAGTTAAACAGAGTTAAACAGTGGCAAACAGAGTTAAACAGAGTTAAATAGAGTTAAACAGAGTTAAACCGAGGCGAACAGAGTTAAACAGAGTTAAACATAGGCAAACAGAGTTAAACAGAGTTAAACAGAGTTAAACAGAGGCATAGAGAGTTAAACAGAGTTGAACAGAGGGCAAACAGAGTTAAACAGAGTTAAACAGAGGCAAACAGAGTTAAGCAGAGGCAAACAGAGTTAAACGAGTTAAACAGAGGCATACAGAGTTAAACAGATTTAAAAGGAGGCAAATAGAGTTAAACAGTGTTAAACAGAGGCAAACAGTGGGAAACAGAGTTAAACAGAGTTAAACACAGTTGAGCAGAGGCATACAGAGTTAAATTGATTGAAACAAAGGCAAACAGAGTTGAACAGATATAAACAGAGTACAACAGAGATAAACAGAGTTTAAACAGATGGAAATGGAGTTAAACAGAGTTAAACCGAGGCACACAGAATTAAACAGAGTTGAACAGAGGCAAACAGAGTTAAACAGAGTTAAACAGAGGCAAATTGAGTTAAACAGAGTTAAACCGAGTTAAACAGAGGCGAACAGATTTAAATAGATTTAAACATAGGCAAACAGAGTTCAACAGAGGTAAACAGAGTGAAACAGAGGCAAGCAGAGGTAAACAGAGTTTAACAGAGGGAAACAGAGTTAAACAGAGGCATACAGAGCTCAACAAATTTAAACAGAGGCAAACAGAGTTAGACAGCGTGAAACAGAGGCAAACAGAGTTAAATGGAGTGAAACAGAAGCAAACTGAGTGTAAACTAGAGTAAACACAGGCAAACAGATTTCAACAGAGGCAAACAGAGGGAAATAGAGTGAAACAGATTTAAACAGAGGCATACAGAGTTAAACAGATTGAAACAGAGGCATACAGAGTTAAACAGAGTTGAACAGAGGCAAACAGAGTTAAACAGATTGAAACAGAGGCAGACAGAGTTCAAGAGAGATAACCAGAGTTCAAGAGAGTTAAACAGAGTTAAACAGAGGGAAACAGAGTTAAAGAGAGTTACACAGAGGCGAACAGAGTGAAACAGCGTTTAACAGAGGCAAACAGAGTTAAATAGATTTAAATAGAGTTAAACAGAGGCAAACAGAGTTAGAAAGAGGTTAAACAGAGGCAAACAGAGTTCAGTAGAGTTAAACAGAACTCGGCAGAGTTAAACAGAGTTAAAATGAGGCAAACAGAGTTAAACAGATGCAAACAGAGGGAAACAGATTGACACAGAGTTAAACGGAGGCGTACAGTGTAAAACACAGTTGAACAGAGGCAGAAAGAGTTTAATAGATTGAAATAGAGGCAAACAGAGTTGAACAGTAATAAACAGAGTTCAACAGAGTTAAACAGATTGAAACAGATGCAAACAGAGGGAAACAGAGTGAAACAGACTTAAACAGAGGCAAACAGAGATAAACAGAGTTGAACAAAGGCAAACAGAGTTAAACAGTTTTAAACAGAGGAAACAGAGTTAAACAGAATTAAACAGAGATAAACAGAGGCGAACAGAGTTAAACAGAGTTAGCAGAGGCAGACTGATTTCAACAGAGTTAAACAGAGGCATACAGAGTTAAACAGAGGCACACATAGTTAAACAGCGTTAAACAGAGGCAAACAGAGTTAAACAGAGTTTAAACAGAGGCAAACAGAGGGTAACAGAGTAAAACAGAGTTAAAACAGAGTCGAACAGATGCAAACAGAGTTAAACGGAGTTAAACAGAGGTGAACAGAGTTAACCAGATTTAAACAGAGGCAAACAGTTTTCAACAGAGTTAAACAGAGTTAAACAGAGGCAAACAGAAGGAAACAGAGTGGAACAGCGTTAAACAGAGGCATATAGAGTTATAACAGAGTTGGACAGAGGCAAACAGACTTAAATAGGTTGAAACAGAGGCAAACTGAGTTCAACAGATGTAAACAGAGTTCAACGGAGTTAAACAGAGTGAAACAGTGGCAAACAGAGGGTAACAGAGTGAAACAGAGTTAAACAGAGGCAAACAGAGTTAAACAGAGGTCGAACAGAGGCAAACAGAGTTAAACAGAGTTAAACAGATGCAAACAGAGTTAAACAGAGTTAAACAGAGGCGAACAGAGTTAACCAGAGGCAAACAGTTTTCAACAGAGTTAAACAGAGTTAAACAGAGGCAAACAGAGGGAAACAGAGTGAAACACAGTTAAACAGAGGCATACAGAGTGAAACAGAGTTAAACAGAATAGAACAGAGGCAAACAGAGTTAAACAGTGTTAAAAAGAGTTAAATAGAGTTAACCAGAGGCAAACAGATGGAAACAGAGTGAAACAGATCTAAACAGTGGCAAACAGAGTAAAACAGAGTTAAACAGAGTTAAACAGAGTTCAAAAGAGGCATACAGAGTTACATAGATTGAAACAGAGGCAAAGAGAGTTGAACAGATATAAACAGAGTACAACAGAGTTAAACAGAGTTAAACAGAGGGAAACGGAGTTAAACAGAGTTAAACCGAGGCACACAGAGTTAAACAGAGGCATATTGAGTTAAACAGAGTTAAAACAGAGTTAAACAGATTGAAACAGAGGGCAAACAGAGTTAAACAGAGTTCAACAGAGTGAAATAGAGTTCAATAGAGTTAAACATAGTCATACAAGGTTAAGTAGAGTTAAACAGATGCAATCAGAGATAAACAGAGTTAAACAGTGGCAAACAGAGTTAAATAGATTGAATCAGAGCCAACAGATTTGAACAGAGATAAACAGAGTTCAACAGAGTTTAAACAGAGTTAAACAGATGCGAACAGATTAAAACAGAGTTGAACAGAGTCAAACTGAGTTAAACAGAGTTAAACAGTGGCAAACAGAGTTAAACAGAGTTAAATAGAGTTAAACAGAGTTAAACCGAGGCGAACAGAGTTAAACAGAGTTAAACATAGGCAAACAGAGTTCAACAGAGTTAAACAGAGTTAAACAGAAGCTAACCGAGGTAAACTGAGTGAAACAGAGTTAAACAGAGGCATAGAGAGTTAAACAGAGTTGAACAGAGGCAAACAGAGTTAAACAGAGTTAAACAGAGGCAAACAGAGTTAAGCAGAGGCAAACAGAGTTAAACGAGTTAAACAGAGGCATACAGAGTTAAACAGATTTAAAAAAGAGGCAAATAGAGTTAAACAGTGTTAAACAGAGGCAAACAGTGGGAAACAGAGTGAAAACAGAGTTAAACAGAGTTAAACACAGTTGAGCAGAGGCATACAGAGTTAAATTGATTGAAACAAAGGCAAACCAGAGTTGAACAGATATAAACAGGAGTACAACAGAGTTAAACAGAGTTAAACAGATGGAAATGGAGTTTAAACAGAGTTAAACCGAGGCACACAGAATTAAACAGAGTTGAACAGAGGCAAACAGAGTTAAACAGAGGTTAAACAGAGGCAAAATTGAGTTAAACAGAGTTAAACCGAGTTAAACAGAGGGCAAACAGATTTAAATAGATTTAAACATAGGCAAACAGAGTTCAACAGAGGTAAAACAGAGTTAAACAGAGGCAAGCAGAGGTAAACAGAGTTTAACAGAGGGAAACAGAGTTTAAACAGAGGCATACAGAGCTCAACAAATTTAAACAGAGGCAAACAGAGTTAAACAGCGTGAAACAGAGGCAAACAGAGTTAAATGGAGTGAAACAGAAGCAAACAGAGTTAAACTAGAGTAAACACAGGCAAACAGAGTTCAACAGAGGCAAACAGAGGGAAATAAAGTGAAACAGATTTAAACAGAGGCATACAGAAGTTAAACAGATTGAAACAGAGGCATACAGAGTTAAACAGAGTTGAACAGAGGCAAACAGAGTTAAACAGATTGAAACAGAGGCAGACAGAGTTCAAGAGAGATAACCAGAGTTCAAGAGAGTTAAACAGAGTTAAACAGAGGGAAACAGAGTTAAAGAGAGTTAAACAGAGGCGAACAGATTTAAGCAGAGGCTAACAGAGTTAAACGAGTTTAAACAGAGGCATACAGAGTTAAACAGATTTAAAAGAGGCAAATAGAGTTAAACAGTGTTAAACAGAGGCAAACAGTGGGAAACAGAGTGAAACAGAGTTAAACAGAGTTAAACAGAGTTGAACAGAGGCATACAGAGTTAAATTGATTGAAACAAAGGCAAACAGAGGTGAACAGATATAAACAGAGTACAACAGAGTTAAACAGAGGTAACAGGTGGAAATGGAGTTAAACAGAGTTAAACCGAGGAACACAGAATTAAACAGAGTTGAACAGATGCAAACAGAGTTAAACAGATTTAAACAGAGGCAAATTGAGTTAAACAGAGTTAAACCGAGTTAAACAGAGGCGAACAGATTTAAATAGATTTAAACATAGGCAAACAGAGTTCAACAGAGGTAAACAGAGTTAAACAGAGGCAAGCAGAGTTAAACAGAGTTAAGCAGAGGGGAAACAGAGTTAAACAGAGGCATACAGAGCTCAACAAATTTAAACAGAGGCAAACAGAGTTAGACAGCGTGAAACAGAGGCAAACAGAGTTAAATGGAGTGAAACAGAAGCAAACAGAGTTAAACTAGAGTAAACAGAGGCAAACAGAGTTCAATAGAGTTTAAACAGAACTCGGCAGAGTTAAGCAGAGTTAAAATGAGGGCAAACAGAGTTAAACAGAAGCAAACAGAGGGAAACAGATTGACACAGAGTTAAACGGAGGCGTACAGTGTAAAACACAGTTGAACAGAGGCAGAAAGAGTTTAATAGATTGAAATAGAGGCAAACAGAGTTGAACAGTAATAAACAGAGTTCAACAGAGTTAAACAGATTGAAACAGATGCAAACAGAGGGAAACAGAGTGAAAACAGACTTAAACAGAGGCAAACAGAGATAAACAGAGTTGAACAAAGGCAAACAGAGTTAAACAGTTTTAAACAGAGGAAACAGAGTTAAAACAGAATTAAACAGAGATAAACAGAGGCGAACAGAGTTAAACAGAGTTAGCAGAGGCAGACTGATTTCAACAGAGTTAAACAGAAGCATACAGAGTTAAACAGAGGCACATATAGTTAAACAGCGTTAAACAGAGGCAAACAGAGTTAAACAGAGTTAAACAGAGGCAAACAGAGGGTAACAGAGTAAAACAGAGGTTAAACAGAGTCGAACAGATGCAAACAGAGTTAAACGGGAGTTAAACAGAGGTGAACAGAGTTAACCAGATTTAAACAGAGGCAAACAGTTTTCAACAGAGTTAAACAGAGTTAAACAGAGGCAAACAGAAGGAAACAGAGTGGAACAGCGTTAAACAGAGGCATATAGAGTTAAACAGAGTTTGGACAGAGGCAAACAGACTTAAATAGGTTGAAACAGAGGCAAACTGAGTTCAACAGATGTAAACAGAGTTCAACGGAGTTAAACAGAGTGAAACAGTGGCAAACAGAGGGTAACAGAGTGAAACAGAGTTAAACAGAGGCAAACAGAGTTAAACAGAGTCGAACAGAGGCAAACAGAGTTAAACAGAGTTAAACAGATGCAAACAGAGTTAAACAGAGTTAAACAGAGGCGAACAGAGTTAACCAGAGGCAAACAGTTTTCAACAGAGTTAAACAGAGTTAAACAGAGGCAAACAGAGGGAAACAGAGTGAAACACAGTTAAACAGAGGCATACAGAGTGAAACAGAGTTAAACAGAATAGAACAGAGGCAAACAGAGTTAAACAGTGTTAAAAGAGTTAAATAGAGTTAACCAGAGGCAACAGATGGAAACAGAGTGAAACAGATCTAAACAGTGGCAAAACAGAGTAAAACAGAGTTAAAACAGAGTTAAACAGAGTTCAAAAGAGGCATACAGAGTTAAATAGATTGAAACAGAGGCAAAGAGAGTTTGAACAGATATAAACAGAGTACAACAGAGTTAAACAGAGTTAAACAGAGGGAAACGGAGTTAAACAGAGTTAAAGCGAGGCACACAGAGTTAAACAGAGCATATTGAGTTAAACAGAGTTAAACAGAGTTTAAACAGATTGAACAGAGGCAAACAGAGTTAAACAGAGTTCAACAGAGTGAAATAGAGTTCAATAGAGTTAAACATAGTCATACAAGGTTAAGTAGAGTTAAACAGATGCAATCAGAGATAAACAGAGTTAAACAGTGGCAAACAGAGTTAAATAGATTGAATCAGAGGCCAACAGATTTGAACAGAGATAAACAGAGTTCAACAGAGTTAAACAGAGTTAAACAGATGCGAACAGATTAAAACAGAGTTGAACAGAGGTCAAACTGAGTTAAACAGAGTTAAACAGTGGCAAACAGAGTTAAACAGAGTTAAATAGAGTTAAACAGAGTTAAACCGAGGGCGAACAGAGTTAAACAGAGTTAAACATAGGCAAAACAGAGTTCAACAGAGTTAAACAGAGTTAAACAGAAGCTAACCGAGGTAAACTGAGTGAAACAGAGTTAAACAGAGGCATAGAGAGTTAAACAGAGTTGAACAGAGGCAAACAGAGTTAAACAGAGTTAAACAGAGGCAAACAGAGTTAAGCAGAGGCAAACAGAGTTTAAACGAGTTAAACAGAGGCATACAGAGTTAAACAGATTTAAAAAGAGGCAAATAGAGTTAAACAGTGTTAAACAGAGGCAAACAGTGGGAAACAGAGTGAAACAGAGTTAAACAGAGTTAAACACAGTTGAGCAGAGGCATACAGAGTTAAATTGATTGAAACAAAGGCAAACAGAGTTGAACAGATATAAACAGAGTACAACAGAGTTAAACAGAGTTAAACAAGATGGAAATGGAGTTAAACAGAGTTAAACCGAGGCACACAGAATTAAACAGAGTTGAACAGAGGCAAACAGAGTTAAACAGAGTTAAACAGAGGCAAATTGAGTTAAACAGAGTTATAACCGAGTTAAACAGAGGCAAACAGATTTAAATAGATTTAAACATAGGCAAACAGAGTTCAACAGAGGTAAACAGAGTTAAACAGAGGCCAAGCAGAGGTAAACAGAGTTTAACAGAGGGAAACAGAGTTAAACAGAGGCATACAGAGCTCAACAAATTTAAACAGAGGC
>JANJGN010002394.1:0-7500 GCA_026770705.1 Isurus oxyrinchus
CACACAAACACACACACACACACACACACACACACACATACACACACACACACGCAAACACACACACACACACACACACACACACACACAAACACACACACACACAAACACACACACACACAAACACACACACACACACACACACACAAACACACACACACAAACACACACACAAACACACACACACACACACACACACTCACTCTCACCCCAACACACACTCACACGCATACACACACACACTCACACACACACACACACACTCCGCTCACTGACCCTCGCCACACTCTGCTCTTATGAGAGAATCTCACAGTGCAGAAGAGACCCTTCGGCCCATCGAGTCTGCACCCACACCGTGAGAGACACCTGACCTACCGACCCTAACCCCATTTACCAGCACTTGGCCCATATCCTTGAATGTTATGACGATGCCAAGTGCTCATCCAGGTACTTTTTAAAGGGTGTGAGGCTAACCCGTCTCCACCACCCTCCCAGGCAGCGCATTCCAGACCCTCACCACCCTCTGGGTAAAAAAGCTTTCCCTCACATCCCCCCCCTAAACCTCCTGCCCCCTCACCTTGAACTTATGTCCCCTTGTGACTGACCCTTCAACTAAGGGGGAACAGCTGCTCCCTACCCACCCTGTCCATGCCCCTCATAATCTTGTACACCTCGATCAGGGTCGCCCCTCAGTCTTCTCTGCTCCAACGCAAACAACCCAAGTCTGTCCAAACCTCTCTTCATAACTTAAATGTTTCATCCCGGGCAACATCCTGGTGAACCTCCTCTGCACCCCCTCCAGTGTGACCACATCCTTCCTATAATGTGGTGACCAGAACTACACACAGTACTCCAGCTGTGGCCTCACCAAGGTTCTATACAACTCCAACATGACCTCCCTATCGATGACCCAATTTTAACTCATTGCTCAGCTGTTCTTTAAGCTGTGATGCCAAATCCAAAACTTCTCACTCTGAATATTGCTCAATGGTCCCGCAAGTGGAAAAGATGCACAAGTGTGCTCTAGCCACCCCACCACCCAGCCCCAGCGGGTCGAGAGGTGGGACATGGATCCTCTTCACCTATCAGCTTCTGTTCATTGTGTCCATCTTGAGCTGACTTGACCCCCCCACCACCCCACCCCAGGCCCCGAATCATCCGTGCGCCGGCCCCTCCCGAGTTGACCTTCATCGCCGCGCCGTTGCCTGAAGGCCGTTGGCCGTTCGGCGCTCAGGTAGGCCTCTCCTGACCCTCCTCGTCCGCACCCCCCACCCCACCCAATGACCCCGGCCGACCCTTCGCGGGATCTTACTTGGCTTCCGGGTCGTACTCCGACCAGATCCGCTTGAACTCGTCCAAGTGATGCGGCCCCAGGATCGACCAGTCCCGCGTCAGGTAGTCGAAGTTGTCCATGATGACGGCCACGAAGAGGTTGATGATCTGGAAAAGGGGGTGGAGGGGGGTGGGGGTGGGAGGCAAAGACGATTCGGACCGCAGAGTGAGGTGGGAGAGAACGGGGAGGCGGGCAACGCCTTTGCCAACTCTCCCGGGCCCATATTCCTGGAGCTCGGCTCCCAAACTCCTCAAATCCACCCCCCCAACCCCCAATCCACCCCCCCTCCGCAACCCCCCCCCCCCCCATCCCCCACCCCCGCTTAAATGTTATTGTCTTTCAGGAAATCCGAGATCTTTAACACCCACCAGCCCCACCCTCGACTTCCCCAATGATTTCCCTTCAGTCGGAGGAGGTGAATTGTCCCAAGGCCCCAGCAGGCCTGAGGCCTAGTCTCAGAAAAGGCCATTGGCAACAGCGGCCACCAGAATGGGAGGGGTCCCGCCGGCTCGGTTGGGGGGGAGTGGTGAGGGGGGTGGGGGTGAGGCTAGGTTAGCCCTCACTTCCACCCGCGCTCCGCCCCGCCCACAACCCCGCCAGTGACCCAGGGATCACCCGGGAAGATCCTCTCTTCACCAGTCGAGGGCAACTTGACTCTCCCAACAGTGCGGTGCTCCCTCAGCGCTGACCCTCCGACAGTGCGGCGCTCCCTCAGTACTGACCCTCCGACAGTGCGGCACTCCCTCAGCACTGACCCTCCGACAGCGCGGCGCTCCCTCAGCACTGACCCTCCGACAGCGCGGCACTCCCTCAGCACTGACCCTCCGACAGTGCGGCACTCCCTCAGCACTGACCCTCCGACAGTGCGGCGCTCCCTCAGCACTGACCCTCCGACAGTGCGGCTCTCCCTCAGCACTGACCCTCCGACAGTGCGGCGCTCCCTCAGCACTGACCCTCTGACAGTGCGGCGCTCCCTCAGCACTGACCCTCCCACAGTGCGGCGCTCCCTCAGCACTGTCCCTCCCGCAGTGCGGCGCTCCCTCAGCACTGACCCTCCGACAGTGCGGCACTCCATCAGCACAGACCCTCCCACAGTGCGCGCTCCCTCAGCACTGACCCTCAGACAGCGCGGCGCTCCCTCAGCATTGACCCTCCCACAGTGCGGCGCTCCCTCAGCACTGACCCTCCAACAGTGCGGCGCTCCCTCAGCACTGACCCTCCGACAGTGCGGTGCTCCCTCAGCACAGACCCTCCCACAGTGCGGCGCTCTCTCAGCACTGACCCTTCCACAGTGCGGCGCTCCCTCAGCGCTGACCCTCCGACAGTGCGGCGCTCCCTCAGTACTCACCCTCCGACAGTGCGGTGCTCCCTCAGCACTGACCCTCCGACAGTGTGGCACTCCCTCAGCACTGACCCTCCCACAGCGCAGCTCTCCCTCAGCACTGACCCTCCCACAGTGCGGCGCTCCCTCAGCGCTGACCCTCCCACAGTGCGGCGCTCCCTCAGCACTGACCCTCCCACAGCGCAGCTCTCCCTCAGCACTGACCCTCCCACAGTGCGGCGCTCCCTCAGCACTGACCCTCCCACAGTGCGGCACTCCCTCAGCACTGACCCTCCCACAGTGCGGCTGTCCCTCAGCACTGACCCTCCGACAGCGCGACGCTCCCTCAGCGCTGACCCTCCGAGAGTGCGGCGCTCACTCAGCGCTGACCCTCCCACAGTGCGGCGCTCCCTCAGCACTGACCCTCCGACAGTGCGGCTCTCCCTCAGCACTGACCCTCCGACAGTGCGGCGCTCCCTCAGCACTGACCCTCCCACAGTGCGGCGCTCCCTCAGCACTGACCCTCCGACAGTGCGGCGCTCCCTCAGCACTGACCCTCCGACAGTGCGGCTCTCCCTCAGCACTGACCCTCCGACAGTGCTGCACTCCCTCGCCACTGACCCTCCGACAGTGCGGCACTCCCTCAGCACTGACCCTCCGACAGTGCGGCGCTCCCTCAGCACTGACCCTCCGACAGTGCGGCGCTCCCTCAGCACTGACCCTCCCACAGTGCGGCGCTCCCTCAGCACTGACCCTCCCACAGTGCGGCGCTCCCTCAGCACTGACCCTCCGACAGTGCGGCACTCCCTCAGCGCTGACCCTCCCACAGTGCGGCGCTCCCTCAGCACTGACCCTCCCACAGTGCGGCGCTCCCTCAGCACTGACCCTCCGACAGTGCGGCGCTCCCTCAGCACTGACCCTCCGACAGTGCGGCTCTCCCTCAGCACTGACCCTCCGACAGTGCTGCACTCCCTCGCCACTGACCCTCCGACAGTGCGGCACTCCCTCAGCACTGACCCTCCCACAGTGCGGCTCTCCCTCAGCACTGACCCTCCGACAGTGCGGCGCTCCCTCAGCACTGACCCGCCGACAGTGCGGCGCTCCCTCAGCACTGACCCTCCGACAGTGCGGCGCTCCCTCAGCACTGACCCTCCGACAGTGCGGCGCTCCCTCAGCACTGACCCTCGGACAGCGCGGCGCTCCCTCAGCACTGACCCTCCGACAGTGCGGTGCTCCCTCAGCACTGCCACTGGAGCGGGGGTGGGTGGGATTCTGGGGTTCAAGACTCCCGAGCAGGGGAAGTCAAAGCCCTGACTCCAGGCCGACGGGGAGAGCTCAGCGCCCACTGGATGATCATGGAGGGCAGAAGTGAGCGATCAGAAAATCCGCAGCGGCTGAGAGATCTGTTCTGAGCGTAACTCTTACCAGGAATGCACACAGCATGAAGAAGCTAATAAAGTATACGATCGCAAAGTTACTCCCGCACGTGTACTCCTCCCCGGGGCCATAATCGGACTCCGGATCGCAGCGTTTCCCTGGAAGGCTGGCCAACATGATCTCTTGCCATGCCTCTCCTGTCGCACACCTGCCCAGGCCAAACACCAGAAACGTTAGACTCCGCAGCGGAACATACCCATGTAAACACGTCACGCTGTCATCGCAGCCTCCCACCAACCAGCGGCGCTGTCGGGCGGTTCTACTGAGGGGCGGGGCACAGGCTACAGGTTGAGGGCACTCAGGGGAGAGGGAGAGAGAGAGAGAAGGTAGAAGCGAGAGCCATCTCTGACTTTAGAATGGGAAAAGTCCATGTAAACGTGTCACGCTGTAATTCCAGCCGATCGCCACTGGGCGGCGCTAGAGCCAGGATCAACATCTCCCAGCTTCTCCACTTCGCCACATCCCAGAGACTCGTGCGACATGATCTCTGCCTGCACCCCCTCCTCCGGAGCTCAGGCAAGGCCCCTCCCCATCCCCCGCAGCTCTCACCAACCCCGCCGGCATCCACACCCCCCCCACCCCCCTCCCCAGGCAACAGGCCTCAGTACCTGAAGAGGAGAAGCACAGCCTGTGGGAACGTTTGGAAGTTGTTGTTCATGTTGATCTCCGTGTTCTCCTGCATCGCAATTTTCCCGAATGTCTACAGGCAAGGCAAGAGTCGGAGTTAGCAAACTGTAACTGAGGACAGGTGCAGCACTGGAAACCAGGCCCGACACTTTTTATTGACCACCCTGGTCAGACACTGAGGCGCTCCTTCAGCGCTAACCCTCCCACAGTGCGGCGCTCCCTCAGCGCTGACCCTCCAACAGTGCGGCATTCCCTCAGCAATGACCCTCCAACAGTGCGGCGCTCCTTCAGCGCTGACCCTCCAACCGTGCTGCACTCCCTCAGCAATGACCCTCCCACAGTGCGGCACTCCCTCAGCACTGACCCTCCAACAGCGCGGCGCTCCCTCAGCAATGACCCTCCCACAGTGCGGCACTCCCTCAGCACTGACCCTCCGACAGTGCGGCACTCCCTCAGCAATGACCCTCAAACAGTGCTGCACCCCCTCAGCAATGACCCTCCGACAGTGCTGCACTCCCTCAGCACTGACCCTCCGACAGGGCTGCACTCCCTCAGCACTGACCCTCCGACAGTGCTGCACTCCCTCAGCACTGACCCTCCGACAGTGCGGCGCTCCCTCAGCACTGACCCTCCCACAGTGCGGCGCTCCCTCAGCACTGACCCTCCGACAGTGCGGCGCTCCCTCAGCACTGTCCCTCCGACAGTGCGGCGCTCCCTCAGCACTGACCCCCCGACAGTGTGGCGCTACCTCAGCAATGACCCATCGACAGTGTGGCGCTCCCTCGGTACTGACCCTCTGACAGTGTGGCGCTCCCTCAGCACTGACCCTCCGACAGTGCTGCACTCCCTCAGCACTGACCCTCCGACAGTGCGGCACTCCCTCAGCACTGACCCTCCACTAGTGCGGCGCTCCCTCAGCACTGACCCTCTGACATTGCGGCGCTCGCTCAGCGCTGACCCGCCGACAGTGCGGTGCTCCCTCAGCGCTGACCCTCCGACAGTGCGGTGCTCCCTCAGCGCTGACCCTCCGACAGTGCTGCACTCCCTCAGCAATGACCCACCGACAGTGTGGCGCTCCCTCGGTACTGACCCTCCGACAGTGCGGCGCTCCCTCAGCACTGACCCTCCGACAGTGCTGCACTCCCTCAGCACTGACCCTCCAACAGTGCTGCACTCCCTCAGCAATGACCCACCGACAGTGTGGCGCTCCCTCGGTACTGACCCTCCGACAGTGCGGTGCTCCCTCAGCGCTGACCCTCCGACAGTGCTGCACTCCCTCAGCACTGACCCTCCGACAGTGCTGTGCTCCCTCAGCACTGACCCTCCGACAGTGCGGCGCTCCCTCAGCACTGACCCTCCGACAGTGCGGCGCTCCCTCTCAGCACTGACCCTCCGACAGCGCGGCGCTCCCTCAGCACTGACACTCCGACAGTGCGGCGCTCCCTCAGCACTGACCCTCCAACAGTGCGGCTCTCCCTAAGCATTGACCCTCCCACAGTGCGGTGTTCCCTCAGCACTGACCCTCCGACAGTGCGGCGCTCCCTCTCAGCACTGACCCTCCGACAGCGCGGCGCTCCCTCAGCACTGACCCTCCGACAGTGCGGTGCACCCTCAGCACTGACCCTCTGATAGTGCGGCACTCCCTCAGCACTGACCCTCCGACAGTGCGGCGCTCCCTCAGCGCTGACCCTCCAACAGTGCGGCTCTCCCTAAGCATTGACCCTCCCACAGTGCGGTGTTCCCTCAGCACTGACCCTCCGACAGTGCGGCGCTCCCTCAGCACTGACCCTCCCACAGTGCGGCGCTCCTTCAGCGCTGACCCTCCAACCGTGCTGCACTCCCTCAGCAATGACCCTCCGACAGTGCGGCGCTCCCTCAGCGCTGACCCTCCAACAGCGCGGCGCTCCCTCAGCAATGACCCTCCCACAGTGCGGCACTCCCTCAGCACTGACCCTCCGACAGTGCGGCGCTCCCTCAGCACTGACCCTCCGACAGTGCGGCACTCCCTCAGCAATGACCCTCCAACAGTGCTGCACCCCCTCAGCAATGACCCTCCGACAGTGCTGCACTCCCTCAGCACTGACCCTCCGACAGTGCTGCACTCCCTCAGCACTGACCCTCCGACAGTGCTGCACTCCCTCAGCACTGACCCTCCGACAGTGCGGCGCTCCCTCAGCACTGACCCTCCCACAGTGCGGCGCTCCCTCAGCACTGACCCTCCGACAGTGCGGCGCTCCCTCAGCACTGACCCCCCGACAGTGTGGCGCTACCTCAGCAATGACCCATCGACAGTGTGACGCTCCCTCGGTACTGACCCTCTGACAGTGCGGCGCTCCCTCAGCACTGACCCTCCGACAGTGCTGCACTCCCTCAGCACTGACCCTCCGACAGTGCGGCACTCCCTCAGCACTGACCCTCCACTAGTGCGGCGCTCCCTCAGCACTGACCCTCTGACAGTGCGGCGCTCGCTCAGCGCTGACCCTCCGACAGTGCGGTGCTCCCTCAGCGCTGACCCTCCGACAGTGTGGTGCTCCCTCAGCGCTGACCCTCCGACAGTGCTGCACTCCCTCAGCAATGACCCACCAACAGTGTGGCGCTCCCTCGGTACTGACCCTCCGACAGTGCGGCGCTCCCTCAGCACTGACCCTCCGACAGTGCTGCACTCCCTCAGCACTGACCCTCCAACAGTGCTGCACTCCCTCAGCAATGACCCACCGACAGTGTGGCGCTCCCTCGGTACTGACCCTCCGACAGTGCGGTGCTCCCTCAGCGCTGACCCTCC